>JAQYXR010000483.1:0-83898 GCA_030545055.2 Neoaliturus tenellus | reverse complement strand
GAACACGATCTTTGCCGAGC
Organism: Neoaliturus tenellus; assembly: GCA_030545055.2. NCBI lineage: Eukaryota > Metazoa > Arthropoda > Insecta > Hemiptera > Cicadellidae > Neoaliturus > Neoaliturus tenellus. Next base: position 83,878 of record JAQYXR010000483.1, on the reverse strand, counting down.
TTAAGAAAAAACGTGCCGACTTTGAGTTGAACTTGCAACGTCTCATTGAAACAGACACTGATGATGACATTGAAACAACTTTGTCCTCAGACGTTGATGCGGTCAATGACCTCTATGTCCGAATCTCTAGTGTAATTGAAGTGCACACTGCTGTGGAGCCTACAAGTCCACACTCTTCACACTCTGAAGCTTCTGTTCATTTTCCCTCTGCAGTTGTGACAGGAGTTAAACTGCCTAAATTGAGCTTGCAGAATTTTGATGGTACTCCTTTAAAATGGATTTCTTTCATCAATTTATTTGACACCACTGTACACAAAAGTACTTCTCTTTCAAATGTGGCCAAATTTCAATACCTGCTTAGTGTTTTAACAGGTGAACCATTGAACTTGGTCAAATCTCTGAACCTCACAGCGTCAAATTATTTGATCGCTTATCAACTCTTGCGTGATAGATATCACAATAATCGTCGTTTGACAACCTTGCACCTTAACCATTTGTTGGATTTGCCATGCGTCTCCCGAAGCAATCTCAAGCAATTAAGGGCATTCATAATCACCTTTTACGAGCATTCAGAATCTTTGAAAGCATTGAACTGTGATGTCACTGAAAATAATCCGTTACTTGCCGCACACCTGTTGCGAAAACTCGACACTAAATTGGTCCAACAATTGGAACAATACCGTGACACCAAGGCTGACGATGACACCGAGGCACACACGCTTCCCAAGGTCATGGAAATAATCAACTTCTTGAACTTGGAGTGCTCCCACATTGAAGATGCGTGTCTGCATGCAACCACGGATTTTAAATCTCCCCCTGCTCATTCAAGCAAACCCAAAAGTGAAAAACGGACTCATTACTCCTCGGGCAGTCTCTCCATGGTGACTACTGATGCCAAGCCCACGAATGCGAAATCTGCAACGTGCTTTTGCTGCCACAAGCCTGGCCACAAAATCTACCAGTGTCAGGTTTTCAAAGGCAAATCTCCTAACGATCGTTACAAAGTCGTTAAAGAAAATCAAAGATGCATCTCCTGTCTCGGAACCCATTCTCTGAAGGAGTGTAATTCGAAAGCTTCTTGCACAACATGTCACAAGAAACACCACTCGCTCCTGCATTTCAACAGTGCTCAGGAAAACTCGCAGCGCTCGCCTGCCCCATTGCCCACGCCTTCACCTCCGCAAGGCGCTGATACTACGTTGACTTGCTCTGTTCAACAACAGACTGTTCCACATAACAGTACTGTCCACCTCAGCACGGCTTTAGTGAAGCTCACTGCCGTCAATGGTCGCTCTTATGTATTTAGAGCATTGTTAGATTCTGGCAGCATGTCAGATTTCATTTCTGAGAGAGCCGCACAACTGTTGGGCACTCGACGACAACAGTCTCACCTCCCCGTCTCAGGACTATCCCAGGCTCTCACACATACAAATGGATCACTCAACTTGGATGTTGAATCACTCTCGGGACAATTTGTTGCCCAAAAACACTCTTTCCACATTTTGGAAAAAATCTCTCTTGACCTGCCTCGAGTGACCATCACTCAACAAGTTCTCCAGAAGGTCAAACCCTTTGTTTTGGCGGACCCAACATTCCACAAGCCGGGTCCTATTGATGTCCTCGTCGGATGTGCTCTCTTCCCCAAAGTTCTCACAAGATGAATGCCACTCTCTGGGCGCTCACATGCCTTACGCCATTGGCACAATTTTTGGATATGTCATCGTTGGAACCGCTCCTTGCTCCATTTCTTGCCCAACGAATTCATGCCTATCCATCTCTCTCCTGTCCACTGTGGACATAGATCTTCATTCTTCACAGCAAAGTTTCTGGAATCAAGAAGAAGTGCCTTCTTACCCCAAGAAATCCGTTGAAGAAATTGCGTGTGATACGATTTTAGAGACCACGCATTCTCGTGACCACTCAGGTCAATATACGGTATGCTCACCGTCCTCTTCCGATCAAGCTCATGCAACTCAGGGCAGTTCCAAGCCTATTGCAGAACAACGCGTCCAGTCTCTCGAAGACGAAGTGAAGCCAAACCCATTGACCATGCTCATCTCTACACAACAGTCGTCGTGGGATCTTCTCTCCCAGTTCTCCTCCTGGACGAAGCTACTTCATGTCATGGCCTACGTCCTGCGCTTCATTCAGAACAGCCGCCGGCATGATCCTCGTCTAGGTCCTCTCTCCGTGGACGAAATACAAGCTGCCCAGCAGCGTATCTTCCGATTGGTGCAACAAGAGGCCTTCTCCAATGACATTGCTGCTCTTCAAGACAACAAGATCTGCTCTTCGCGTCTTCAGCAACTTTCTCCCTTCATTGATCAAGACGGTCTACTACGTGTTGGTGGCAGACTTCAAAACGCCGACTTGGCGGAAAAAATACGACATCCCTATCTTCTACCAAAAGGACATCACGTAGTCAACATCAACATCGACTACAATCATCGCAAACATTTGCACTCTGGGGTACAATTGACTATGTCCCTACTGTCCCAACATGTATGGATCCTTTCTGCGAGAAGTGCAGTACAGAACAGAATTTTCAAATGCCTGGTGTGTTTTAAACAAAAACCGAAAAACACCTTCCCCCTCATGGGTGACGTACCCAAGGCGAGAGTAACTCCTGCTCGACCCTTCTTGTCTACGGGCATTGACTATGGCGGTCCATTCACTGTCAAGATCCCCAACCTTCGCTCCATCCGCCATATTAAGGCCTACATCTGCATTTTTGTTTGCCTCGTCACCAAGGCAGTGCACATCGAAGTTGCAACTGACTTGTCCACTGAATCATTCCTCGCTGCGTTGAGGCGCTTTGTAGCTCGCAGAGGAATATGCTCCGATATCTACAGTGATTGTGGAACAAACTTTGTGGGCACAAGAAATGCCTTTCGTGAATTCCTCTCTTCTGCTCAGCGACCAATTGAGCGATTTGCGCTTGAGCACCACATCAAGTTCCATTTTAATTCCCCCGCTGCACCTCACCAAGGCGGTTGGTGGGAAAGTGCCATCAAGAGCACTAAATATCATTTGAAGCGCACCCTCGGGACTCACGTGCCCACCCTTCTTGAGTTCACCACACTAACATGCCAAATAGAGGCGATGCTCAATTCCCGGCCTCTCACTGCTTTGTCCAGTGATGCTAACGATCTTCAGGCTCTGACGCCAGGTCATTTTTTGATTGGAGCCCCCCTAGCTTCACTTCCAGAACCCAACTTTGTCAACACGCCTGACAATAGGCTCTCACAATGGCAGCTTATGCAAGCATTCATGCAACGCATCTGGAAGCGCTGGAGCAAGGAGTATCTCCACACATTGCAGCAACGCCTGAAATGGTCTACTCCTACGAGGAATCTTCAAGTTGGTGACTTAGTGCTGGTTCATCAAGACACCCCATCTCTCCAGTGGCCCTTGGCAAGGATCACAAAGGTTACTCCTGGCAAAGACAATGTTGTCAGAATTGTTGAACTCAAGACTCAGCATGGTACCTTTACTCGTCCTGCAGTCAAAGTGTTTTTGTTACCTTTCTGGGCGCAAACTGCCTAACCATTCCAATGGTAACCTCTTGTACATATTAGCATAAGAATTGTTTTGATTTTCATTTTTTCTGGGTTTGAATATTGTTTTGTTGAATCACAAGTGATTCAAAGCCGCCGGTATGTTAAGTACTGATTTTAAGTTATAACAGACAAGCAGAATTGTCATTTCAAATATTGGCGGTAGGCAGAGCGAGAGAGAGAGAGATAGCCGAGAGAACTGGTGAACACGTTCAAAACGGAAATTTACCGATCCTTGCCCCTGATTGGCCGATGACCCTTGCCCGCCTGTCGCTCTGAATCTCGCAGGCCGCTGATTGGCCGATGACTCACAAACCACTTCTGTTCCGTTTCTTGCATGTCAGCAGTTCCCTTCACCTCCCATGAGGCTCGCCATTCTGATTCGGGTTCTGTTCGTCTTTCGACCGATTAGTTCTCAAGTGCCTTTCGGCTTTTCTTTTCCCAGGCACGTTATAATTTTTAAACGTGACCGTAGTCTCGCCCATGGTGGCTCCCCCTTTTGATTTATTTTAATATTTTACAAAGTGGTATTGTTTTGTTCCGTAACTATTTCCTCTGTTCACTAACATAGATTGCAGTGAACCTAGTGTGTGTAAGTGCGTGTCGGGCAACACTCGGTCTCCCGCGTATATGAACATTGGACTGTACGAGAGCTCAATTCATTATTCAATTGTGCGTACGTGCGAATTCGCAGCAAGAGAGAAGATTCCCTGGACCTCGGAAAGACTTTCCTGGCCCAGCAGTTCCATCGTGCCCTGGCTGTGTTGGCGTCCCTTCGGCCATCTTGGCGCCCTTCCAGCTCCGCCATACGGATTTTATTGTGAGTGAGTTTAAACCTTTCTTTTGACTATATTTAAACAGTGTTGTAGGCATTTATTATTCTCTGGTACATAGTACCTGGTCCTTCGAACATTTCAATTTTGAACCAGACTAGTAAATTTCAAACAAATCGACTTTTCACATTTTTTCAATAGTTTCCAATATCTTTCAATAAATTAATCCGCCCTTTCTCAACCAATTCTGATTCGGGTTCTGTTCGTCTTTCGACCGATTAGTTCTCAAGTGCCTTTCGGCTTTTCTTTTCCCAGGCACGTTATAATTTTTAAACGTGACCGTAGTCTCGCCCATGGTGGCTCCCCCTTTTGATTTATTTTAATATTTTACAAAGTGGTATTATTTTGTTCCGTAACTATTTCCTCTGTTCACTAACATAGATTGCAGTGAACCTAGTGTGTGTAAGTGCGTGTCGGGCAACACTCGGTCTCCCGCGTATATGAACATTGGACTGTACGAGAGCTCAATTCATTATTCAATTGTGCGTACGTGCGAATTCGCAGCAAGAGAGAAGATTCCCTGGACCTCGGAAAGACTTTCCTGGCCCAGCAGTTCCATCGTGCCCTGGCTGTGTTGGCGTCCCTTCGGCCATCTTGGCGCCCTTCCAGCTCCGCCATACGGATTTTATTGTGAGTGAGTTTAAACCTTTCTTTTGACTATATTTAAACAGTGTTGTAGGCATTTATTATTCTCTGGTACATAGTACCTGGTCCTTCGAACATTTCAATTTTGAACCAGACTAGTAAATTTCAAACAAATCGACTTTTCACATTTTTTCAATAGTTTCCAATATCTTTCAATAAATTAATCCGCCCTTTCTCAACCAATTCTGATTCGGGTTCTGTTCGTCTTTCGACCGATTAGTTCTCAAGTGCCTTTCGGCTTTTCTTTTCCCAGGCACGTTATAATTTTTAAACGTGACCGTAGTCTCGCCCATGGTGGCTCCCCCTTTTGATTTATTTTAATATTTTACAAAGTGGTATTATTTTGTTCCGTAACTATTTCCTCTGTTCACTAACATAGATTGCAGTGAACCTAGTGTGTGTAAGTGCGTGTCGGGCAACACTCGGTCTCCCGCGTATATGAACATTGGACTGTACGAGAGCTCAATTCATTATTCAATTGTGCGTACGTGCGAATTCGCAGCAAGAGAGAAGATTCCCTGGACCTCGGAAAGACTTTCCTGGCCCAGCAGTTCCATCGTGCCCTGGCTGTGTTGGCGTCCCTTCGGCCATCTTGGCGCCCTTCCAGCTCCGCCATACGGATTTTCTTGTGAGTGAGTTTAAACCTTTCTTTTGACTATATTTAAACAGTGTTGTAGGCATTTATTATTCTCTGGTACATAGTACCTGGTCCTTCGAACATTGCAATTTTGAACCAGACTAGTAAATCTCAAACAAATCGACTTTTCACATTTTTTCAATAGTTTCCAATATCTTTCAATAAATTAATCCGCCCTTTCTCAACCATTTTTTTTGAAGAAACTTATTTTTTCAAGAACAAACATAGCGCTGCAAGTATAAGGATGGTAGGATAAAGTAAAGGTTTTAAAGATTTTTTAACATGAATTATATTAGGTCTCTATGATAAAAAAATCTAAATATGATATGATTTTGAATTAAAATCATGAATATTTAAGTAAAAGACCTCTAACTTCAAAACATGGGTTTATGGATAAAAAAACCATAACAAAAACAGTTGCTGAAAAGAACTGACTAAACTGTCAATGTACGAATCACATTCTAAGGTCCAGTACAAACCTTACAACTACGTGTAAAACAACGTATAAAAATTGCAAGACGAAGTTTGGTATTGAACATGGGGTTTGACATTGTAGCCACTTAGTTAACTACCAAATTATCCTCTCATAAAAATGATTAATCTTTTAAATTCTATGCTAGTGTAGTTTAGTTTGACATTGGTTTAGCTAGTTTAGTCATAAGTATGAACTCAGCATGACTATTTAGAAAAATAACACAAAGAACAATAGAACAACCAAACAATTTGTAGAATTTAAATTTAATAATATTAAACACAAAAGAATTAGTAAGAATGAAAATGATTGCATAAAAAAAATTAACCATAAAATTAAAATCCACCTGTTACAGGTTCAACATGTGGTTCTACATCAAACAAGCTGAAAGGTAAGAGAGCTCCGACCTACATTGTCTTGAAAAGAAACGGGCTTTTTGGGATTGGCATAAAAGCGTATGGTCTATGACTAAGTTGCTTCAATTAAATTGTTTAAGTTTATCAAGAAAATGCTCTGAACCAAGAATTTTGTTTATTCATTGATATGTATATATGTCCTTTAATTAACTGCTAAAAGCACATGTTGATTTTCTTTTGTTAATCAATGTATTGTACTTAAAAATGCCTAGCAAATTTAATCCAAAAATACAGGCAAAATATGACATGCACTGTGTTTTGTTTAGATTTAGGCTAAACAGAACACATTTCAACTCCAATGCTAGTGATGCAGTATTAAGAAAATACCTCATAAAGAAAGAAATATGACCAAATTGTATTGTTACCTTTTCAATCCTTTTTAATCTTCAATTGTATTAGTCTTAACTTAATGCCTCAAGCCAATCGGACACAAGGTATACATTTATGTTTTAACTGACCTTTTTGTTTTAAGTTATACTTTTAGTATATTTTGAATGTATTTCATAACATACTGAAAGTAATTAACTTCACAAATAACAAATTCATTTATGTAAAAAAATATAAAAAAAAAATTATTAAAGATAACAATATCAAGATAAAAATACGTTTTTATGGAAGTGTTGGATGCAAACATGCAGCAGTAAGGCCTCGAGCAAGAGAAATTCGACACCCCGATATCTCTCTGAAGTGAACTACATTTCAAACTCCTTGCTAAATATTAAATTTATTTTGGAGCTACATTATATGATTTATCTCAAGCTTCTTTACTGTATATGCATCTATAGTGTTATGTTTTACCTACGGATAATAGAACATGGTTTAGATTTATTGAATTGTTGATTTTATTTCTTTACTGTTTTTTTGTTTATAAAATTGTATTTCATTGTTCTAGTCATTTTATACATTTTATATTGTACTGTGGATATTTTTTATCGGTAAAAATTTTTATATAGAGTATTTTAAAAAAAGCTTTATCTGTATTTGACACTTTGTACTCTGATGTGACGCTCGTACATGCAATTCAATTGTGTTCTGTCACAATAAAGAATATTGAATCTTGAATAAATAAATTTTTTTACTATCAAACAGTTTTAAAAAAATATTATATTTTTTCGTATTAAAGGGGTTATTTTGTATCATTAGTTTTACATTTATTACATGAAACATTGACTGAAAATAGCCATTAAATATAACAATGTTTTTTAAAGTAAAAAGGAAAAGATAAAAGCTACAAAAAACTACATTTTCTTTTTGTTCTTTGGGTCTTAAAATTGAAATTAATAAAAATTTAAGCATATTTTATGCACTTAAAATGTTTCTTAAAGGCTTCACTATTAGCACTTTAATCTGCCCCATCTATTACTATAATAGTTTTCACCCTTTGAGAGGAGTCCAATAAGAAAAAATATGTTGGATGAAGATTGTTGTGCTTAAAGATCAAAAGTTATAAACAGGAAAAGGGTTTTTGTTAATGTTTATTGATTTCAGCTGCCTTTCTTCATGTATTGCATGTCATCATTATGGTTAAACGTTTGTTTACTTATTGCCAGTTCTCAATTTGTATTTCAGTTGTTCATGATGTATTACTAAAATTGCTAAGTTATGGAAGACACACTGTCAAAGAGCCCAGTTTTAATAAATGGATTCAATCAGCTATGGTATCTCAATAATCGACTCTTGCTCTTGTAAGTTGTAATTTTTTAATAAATTTTGCTGATTAATATTCAGTGTATAGTTTATTAATCTACACAATCAATTACACAATCAACAAATAGTTATTTATTTTTTAATAAATTAAAGATAATGATCCCTTTGATAAAGTCACTCTTAAAATTATAAAATACTTGCTATCAACTTGTAAACATTACATAAAAAAATGTATGATTTTAGAAGAAATTTTAAGTTTTTTTTATTTTTAAAATTTAAATAATTTGCAAGAATTTCAAAAAAAAAAAAAAAAACAGGAACTTAAATATTTCTTTAGCAATGTGTACAGTTATATTAACAATAACAGTTCAATTCTTAGACATGGTTTTGCAATATGGCATAAGAATTCAAAAAATACCAAATAAAGTAGAGTCCCGCAACCCGGACTAATGTGGACTAAACGATGTCCAGGTTTGTGAAATGTATGGGTTATTGGGAAAGGATTAACATGAGGAAAGTAAAAATAGTTCATTTTATTCCTATAAAAAACGTTAATTTCAAGCATAATATACATAATAAAAAACAAGAAAAATAAATACCTCAGTTGTCAAAAGAAACTTTAAGAAAGACCAAAACGCTGTAGCCGATGCCATGGCACTGAATGCCCTGGAACCAAGTGCACTCATTGTTCTGGAATGATTTCCGAGTTATCGATAGTTCCGTGTTATAGAAGTCAGGGTTTGCGAGACACTATACAGTAAAAGGTTTGTATACATGATTTCTATTTCTTTAATTCCATTATTCTTTGTTATTATTTTTTTCACCGTCACTAACTCACTATTCAAAATAAACAAAAGCAAAAAAAACTTCTTTACATTTCCTTTAATTAAGTTCGAATTTTCGGCATTAGCCTTCATCAGGAACATCAAATAAAAAGTAATTATCATAATAATAAACAATGATTTTGACATTATAAATTGAACAGATGGGAGATTTTTTTAGCAATTACATTTTTGTGGCTAAGTTGTGTGCAACTTAAGATTTTGAATGATATATTATATATAACTATCTTAAGTTAAGGCCGAATGCAGTTTTTGACTTTAGAATTAGTTGATGGGCCTGTTCAAGTTCTCGACTCCTTCTATCTTGAGCATTATTAGCCAATTTGCAAATTGCTTTTAATGAAAAACATTGCTGAAAATTTTGAGCGTGCTCTCTGGCATGAATGGCTACAGGCTTCTGTATATACGGGTGATTTACGTCATGCCTGTGGCCATTCGTGCGTACTCTTAGAGCTGTTGTGGTTTTACCAATGTAATCCTTTGGGCAGTTGTTACAGGAAAGTTGATATATTACATTGGTAGACTCACAATTGATGTTTCCTTGAATTTTGTAGGATTTATTTGTTTGGCTGCTCGTGAAAGTTTTAGAGGTTGGAATGGAATTTCAAGTGGTACAACGGGATTTTTTACAAGGATAAAAGCCAGGAACGTTGTGACTAGGGACAGAAGAGGAAGGCAATTTAGGTTTAAAAAGGATATTTTTTAAATTAGGAGATCTTTTGAAAATCAGCCGGGGGGTTTTGAGAACAAAACATGTGTTAAAGGAGAGCTCAAGAGGATACTGTGAGCTAGTCTCAAAATATTGTTTATCTTGTATAATCCAAGAAAGTACTGAGTAACAAACTTTGGATCATTACTAAAAGAATTTGTTGCTGCATTTTTCGAACTGTGGATTTGTTTATCAATATTGTTTTGAGGATATCCTCTCCTACTAAGGGAATTACTTAATTTATCAAGATAATGTCTGTAGTCACGATTTTCAGAGCACAAATTTCTTGCTCGAATTGATAAGCTTTTGGGTATGGATTTTTTACGTGAGCTGGATGACAACTTGAATAGGCCAGGTAATCCATTGTATTTGTATCTTTTATATGAATTTTAGATTTTAGAGCCCCACCCTGAATATAGATATCAACATCCAAAAATGTAATTGCTTCTTTTGTAAAGTTCCAGGTAAACTTTAAATTTGAGAAGTTGTTCGAATCTTCTAGAAACGAGTTTAAAGTGTTCATGCCATGTTCCCACACCATAAAAATGTCATCAATAAACCTGTACCACACTTTGGGTTGTAAACACTGTGAATTTTAAAAAACGTTCTTCAATGTCGGCAACAAAAAGGTTCGCAAAAGAAGGGGCCATGCGAGTCCCCATGGCAATTCCTTTCACTTGAAGATAATTTTGGTCCCTGAGTTTAAAATTGTTCATTGTTAAAACAAAGTGGATTAATCGCAGGATAAAGTTTTTGCTAGGTTTTGAATTAACTGGACGTTTGTCAAGGAATTTCTTGGTAGAATCTTTTCCTTCATCATGGGGAATGTTCATGTACAGTGACACAACATCAATAGTTAGGTCTACTAAAAAGACATCTTTATTAGAAGGAATGATGATATTCTTGATTTTGTCTAAAAAGTCTGATGAATCTCGTATATATGGTGGTAAACTTTTTACTATTGGCTGGAGTACGTCATCAATAGAGGCAGAAATTCTTTCCGTTGGAGACCCATATCTTGATACTATGGGTCTTCCAGGTGGTGGGCGAATGGCTTGTGGACTTTAGGTAATAGGTAGAATACCGGTGTTCTTGGATTAGATAGACTCAACAGTATTATAGTTTCCATATTTAAGTTTTCCTCAGGTCCATATCGTAGCAGAAATCCCGATGTGGCATCATTAAATTTACAAGTAGGATCATCGGGAATAATTTTATAGAATTCTGTATCATTGAGCTGTTCACTATTAAAAATGTTTTTGTTGATCTCTGTCTCTTATTTTGCAATTCTCTTCATCTCATTTTTTATTTTAGTATTTCTTTTCGTGTATTTTACTTCTTATTTCCCCACTTTTTTATCTTTGCCTTTTTGTATTCCCATCATTATTTATTTTAGCCTCTGGATTGCTTGATGTATAGTCTAGTAGAAATAATTGAAAATCTCACCTCATCAATTTTTTACAAGGATTGCATAAAGGATTGCTGAGGTAAGACTTTAAATTAATTCTACTATTTTGTATTCCCTCTCGTATCAGTAAGAACAGTAAACTAATTGTTAAGTATGTAGAAGCATATAAGTTTACATAAGTTTTATGAAGTTATTGGCTTGGTTGTAACAAAGAAAAAAATATTGTAAAGGGTGCAGTATTTTACAACTAAAAGATTATGTTTTGGTTAATGTTTTAAACTAAAAACTCATTCGTTGGTGAGGTATCAAAACATATGTGGATACAAATTGATCTAAAGCCGCAATTTTAAATACAGTAAATGCAATCATCTTAAATTAGTAAAACCTATTTATATAGTAAGGAAAGTTTTATCGGAGCAACAGCTGTTAAATATGTTATTTTAATGCTTTCAAAATAACTGCAATCTTAGTCTACGTCTGTTATCTTTCAACGATCATTTTATTTTTGTCTATTTTGTGTCTGTATACGCAAGTGGTATTTTTTTACATTTTGATGGAAAAAAGTCCAAAACCCAGTCTGGTTACTATCTAACATCAACCAGTTCTTAGAAAGTATCATTACTTAATAGCCCATGACAAATGGCAAATGAGTCCGGAATTTAACCTTTTAAAAAGCAACTAACTTATTTCGGTATGGACCCGGCGAACCTTTGGATTCAAAGGCGAGCACTATAACCACTATAACCTACCCATCCAGTCCTGAAAATTGGGTTTTCTGCTTTTGTTTACAAAAACCATTTACAAAAACCAACTTTTGTCCTCCATGTATCACATGGAGCAGTAAACAAAACGACAAAATAAAGTTTGAGATTATGCAAGATAAGGTTTGAATTTCATTTTAAGGAGTTATAATAGATGTCTATACCATTAAAGTATTTGTGTATAATATTCTTGAGAAATAGGTTTCAAAATTCTTGATATAAAACATTGTACTAGTTTGTTTTTTTTCTATTGTTAAGATAGTTTTAGCTGTAAGTCCAATTTTGTTTTGTTTTTTGTACAAAATTATTAAATTCTTTAAATAAAAAATTTTAAACACATCAAACAAACCTATGACTATTTTTTATCATGAGTTCATCTTAACCTGGTATAATTAAATGAATAAATGTCTTCCAAGTTATTCTTTTGAAGAAACCAACTGACTTTAAATCTAAAATGAATCTTTTGCTATATAAAATTTTTGCTAAGCTTGGATAAACAAATATTTTCTTTAAAAAAATCCCAACGGCGGCAGAACGTGCATACTTAGAAGTGAGCCTTTTGGGGTTTGGACCGCTTTTCCTAAGCTCGTTGAGTCACACAAACTAAATTGCTACTAGGAAAAAAAAAACAAAAAAAACAGTAACTTATGCAGTTAATTATTGTTTTGTTGTTATTGATAGTTCTTAAAAACAAATATCACAATTCTAATGTACTACAAAAACTGCTTGAGCAATAATAAGTGCTAATGCAGGATGTGAACAATATTTAAGCTAAAAATAGAATAAAACTATTTTTACTTAGTATTTTATTTAATGAAAACATTACAGAGTAAATGTGGAAATTTAATGAAAAATGATAAACTCGACACATTTTTTAAACCTAATTAGAGAAACAATCACGCGATATGAAAAAATAAACATATCATATATACATTTATTCAGTACCAATGTCTATTCGGGTTTGAATAAAAAAAAACATTCCGATGAATGAAGTTTCAGAAAAAAGTTTTTATCTGTAGTATAGCCTAAAAGTAATTTTTGAAGTGTTCAGAGAACACTTTTGTACCTTTGTAGAACTGGATAACAATAGGCCCTCGTGTTTTATGTGGATATATACGAGTCCATTGTAAATGACAAGAGAAGTAGGCCTAATCATGCGACAAGAGGAAGTTCCTGCATGAATAGAAATATTAAAAGTTGGGGCACAAAAAATTTTTTTTTTTTTTTACATTAACACTACTTAAAAACTGGCATTTATTTCTCAATTTGAATAAAAAAAAAATTCTCCGATAGTTTATTTTTGTCGATGGTTATACAATTTAATATATTCAATTTAAAATCTTGTGGAATTGCAGTAAATATTATATAATTATTAATAATGTTTTTATGTTGTGTTAAAATAAAAGGTTGACTACATATACTGGTTTTCAAATTGGCTACTGACTCAAGTTTATTAATTATTACAGAAATCACCATAATCAATGTATTCATTGCAGTTTGTTTAATTCAGTTACAGTATAACAGTGTATGTAGAATACACTGTCGTAATTGTTAATTTTAATGTTTTTGTACTTTTTGAAGAAGAGGCAGGAAAAATGCAACTACACACACGGTGGCCAGCCTGTAGTGTATGACTCCCCTAAAAAAACGAGTATATCCACTAAAAAGCCTCCTCTCCTCTTCAGGAATCTAGCATGGAATTTTTTGTCACATTACATCAGACTAGACCTAAATAAGCCTAATCCCATTGGGCTCACTCCTTGACCAGCGACACTGTCAGGAGATCTGAGCCACCTAGCGGTCCAGATTAGTCGTTTTTCTAAGGAGGATATTCTGGACGTACTGTGACAAGCAATCCCAGCATCCCTCATCTCCAATATCTTTTGGCAGACCGAGTCCGCAAATGCACCAAAAGTTTATGTGGCCTCCAATCGGGGCCCTTTCCAACGGGGGCAGCGGAAGAAGGTGTGCTCCGCATTATCGAGAACGCCCGGGTCTTGCCCATCACGTACAGGTGAGACCGAAAATAGCCGTGGCTTGTCAGGAATTGGGTCAGATAGTAGTCCACCTCCCCATGGCGTTTTTCCACCAATGGTGACCTGCTTTATAAGTCGCGCAGTCTATCTTCCTCGGGTGTTGTGATCCCAGCTATGTTGCTACTGGTGGTAGGATCGGGTGAGCTCTTCTGTTCTTGCAGTTTCCTTGCCGATCTCGCTTTGTCTCTTATAAATCGCCTTCCTCTCTACTGCCAAGAGCTTAACAAAGATGACTCCGGCGACCACCAGGACGGCAGGCTCGGACACTGTCCGGTAAGCGGATCCAACCCGGAGCGCCACTTGCGCTGAACCCGGCGAGTTGCAACTTGTATAACTCTTTATCTAGAGCGTTTGCCCACACCTCTGGTCCATAAAAAAGCATTATGTACACAACTAAAGTGGTTTCCTCAGGCATCTCTGACCTAAGGAGGCTGTCATAGACAACGTTAAATAGATCAAGGCCGAGTATTAAACCTTGCGCGGCACCAAAAGTGATTTCCATCGTCCGCTCTCCGTCCCTTGTGTCGTAAATCAGGTTCCGAGAGCAAAGATAATCCTCGATGAGCCACAAAAGATTTGCAGGAACGCGAAAGGTGTTGCGAAGCGAATCCAGCATATCGACCCACCTCTCCGAGTTGAAGGCCCTCTTGACATCAAGCGTAACAAGAAGCACTGCTCGGCGGGAGAAATGGTTGTGATTCAGAAACAGCCTTGACACCTGTATTATATAGATATTTGTATTATACTGCTGTATTATACAGCGTGAACATTGATATTTGACACCTCAGGCCATTAACGTAAGTAAATATATCTGAAATAATCTATAAAATGGTTGTGGCTCTCGTCTCTCTCCACAGCTCTCTGGACTTCGGTGATAACGTCGATCGTTGACCGTCCCTTTCTGAAGCCGGACTGACGGGGGCATAAGTCCCCGGCAGCTTCCACGGCAGAAGTCAGGCAGGAACGCATCAGCTTCTCAAACAGCTTCCCAGCAGTGTCCAACATGCAAAAAGGCCTGTGGGACGACAGCAGCTCGGGATCACCTTTGCCCTTGCTGATCAGTACGAGCCTGGTGATGTTCCAGGGAACCAGAAACAATCTTTCTACCAAACAGGCGTTGTATGTTCTCAACAATACGTCAGGCTTGATAAATTGTAAAGACTTTATTTAAAGCCTTGCTTGGAATTCCGTCCGGGCCAGGAGCCTTGTTGCTCTTCAGGGAGGGAACGGATGTTCTCCTGCGTTGTTGCTCCTCGATTGTGAAGAGTGGAACGTGATCTACCCGTTCGAAGCCAACTCTCGGCCGCTGTGGATAATCAGCAAACAACGCATTGACGATCCTCCCCGTGGTGGTGCTCTCCATGATGGAAGGTGCAGAGCGGGCGAATGGGTTCTGTACTATAAATGTTTTAATACTGTAATTGGTCAACTCCAAAACTATGAAAACGTCACCTTCAATAAATTTGTTGCCACCACCTTTTAAGTCTGTGTTTTTATCTTTTTTGTTTTTGTACCTTTTAAGTGTTTGAGACTTTTAAGTCTCATAGACTTACAAAGTTAGTATATTTTGTCAACTTAAAAATCATCAAGAGATCACTATTACAAATGTAAAATAGATATACACTTTGAGAATCAAAACTAATGAACTTTTTGATTGTAAACGTTTTTAGATACCTCCTGTAGTACAATAACTTAATAAATTTCGCTAAATTACAGAGTTCAGGAAATTAGAAAATAAAATGGTAATCTTTGGCCTTTAAAAATTCCTAAATAAAACAATGAGAATGACAGAAGAAGCTTAATCAAGAGTTCCTTAGAGAATTAGCCGTCTCTTTAGTGCCCCTAAAGACTTGTAAATAGCGTTTATTTGGTCTTCTTTTGAATATTGTACATCCCTAATTTTACTTATTTGATAGTTAAAACTGTAGGCAAGCATATAAATTTTGAAACTCAAAGTATTCCTAAATATAAACAAATATAAAATTAGTAGGTTACAGAGATATTTTTCTTTATCTAAAGTCTTTCGTGCAGAAATATTTATTTGAGATTTTTAATTTAGTTGACTTTATTCAAAATCGAAATTATTAAAAATTTACCTTTGAATATTTAATTCCATACAACAAATATGTAAATAAAAATGTGTTCTTGGAAAATTCTCCTTTAGTTAGTTTACTTTTATTGCATAAAAAGCAAATTATATAATTAAATTACAAATGTAATAGTGAAAACACATTCTACTCCTCTTAAACACGATCAAATTTATGTAGTTTCATCGTAGCATATATGGCAATGATTAAATTTCTGACCACTTATTGCTTTTAAACCCTTTTAATGAAAATAAAATAACATTTAGTAGGCCTAAGTAACTGATGGTATTATACGTATGAATGTTATTAAATATGAATTTGTACATAAGGATTTGTAATTAAATACGTATAAATATGTTATTAAATATCTTTTTAAAACATAAAATTTAAAGCTCTTCTTTATTTACATTACATAATTAGGAGCAGAACAAATATTTCTCTAAATATATGAACATATTTTATATACAAATACAAATTCTTTATTGCTTACACAACATTTTTCCATATATTAATGTTTATAAATCCAGTATTATTTTCAGTAGTGCAAAAGTAAGGCTGCTGGCTCACTTCAAGGTCACCTGAGCGATGACGTCATCGAGGTCAATGACCCCACCGATGACGTCATCGATGACGTCATCGATGACGCAATCGATGACGTCATCACCAATGACGTCACATCCATGACGTCACACCCATGACGTCACAGAAATGACGTGCGGATGACGTCATCACCCCTTACATCACCAAAATGACGTCATCGATGTCACAAAGGTCAAGGTCACGCCGAAACCTAAAATTTTTCGGCACTTTTGCGGTTTCTCGCACTACGCTCCGAGTTTTAGTCCGGTTCCCATGACCTTGACGACTTGGAGCGAATTTGCGATGAGAAACAGCAAAAGTGCCGAGGAAACTTGAAGTTTGCAACGTGACTCTGCCTAAACCGTCATGTGACACCGCTCGGGTGACCTTGAACTAGCCCAGCTGCCTTACTTTAGACCAGTACTACAACCGCGATGTGCACCCTACGACAGACACCGAGCGACTGACTGTCCGGCCCCGCGCACTCTAGGTATATGGGAAGTGGTGGGGGAAATTGTGATAACCTTGGGAAACTTGAAAATGTCAAGCCGGGTAGCACCGTTTCGGTGCTACCTTAAAGTTACATGCTAAAGTGTGATGACCTTGAGTTAAAACATAGAAATACTACAAGTTGATACCTTCCCAGAGTTAAAGTGTGATGACCTTGAGTCAAAACACAGAAATAATACAAGTTGATGCAGTCTCAGAGTTAAAGTGTGGTGACCTTGAGCTAAAATACTGAAGTACTACAAGTCGATATTGCCCCAGAGTTAAAGTGTGATGACCTTGAGTCAAAACATAGAAATACTACAAGTTGATGCAGTCCCAGAGTTAAAGTGTGATGACCTTGAAGTTGTAGAAGTGTGGTGACTTTGAACTACCCCAAATTGTCAGGAATTGGAGTAGCAACCGCGATGTGCACCCTACGACGGACACCGAGCGACTGACTGTCCAGCCCTGCGCACTCTAGGTATATGGGAAGTGGTGGGGGAAATCTCAAGGTCATCCAAATTGGGTTTTAAAAAAATAAGAAACTCTAAACCTCATGCTCCTCTTCTTCCCTTTCCACCTCATTTGTAGTATATATGGTTGACGATGGTAAATTTGACAAATACTCCAGTGATTGTTGATCGTCTTGCTGCAGTATAACTTCAGACCAATCATAATCTAAAGTGACCTTGAGCTTTATTCCCGGGTTGTCGAGGAGAATAGACTTCATCCAATCGCAGATGGTTTCTAAATAATGCACGTTGTCGATTGTCAATTTCCAATTCGTATTGGGTACATCTTCGGTGGAAGACATGGCATTGCAAGCAGGTGTGTCCGCCATGGTTGTTGGAGGAGGAATGATGCTTGGTGCAGCGAGCAATGCTGGTATTACAGAGTAGTGGGGGAAATTTCAAGGTCATCCAAATGGAGTTTTTTAAAAAAAGGAAACTTTTTCTATTTACTTATAACATAACCACTTAAAACTAAAAGGATTGGGATCAACAGTACGTTTAATCACCATATTCGTTATATTCTTCCTGTTTCTCAGTTTTCACCTCCGCCCGGATAGTACCTCCACTCTTTAGCTCCTTTTCGGCTTCTTCTAGTTGCTGGGTAATCGCCATCTGACATTGAAGTTCAAAATCATCACGCGGCACAGATCCGCAAATATCCATCTGAGCCAACCAGAGCTGCCTGAGGTTCTTTTCCTTTTCCTCGACAGCTTCGACGGCTGCATGTAATTCCTTTTCTGTAATAGAGGAGTCCCACAATTGTTGATCATCGGTTTTGTTGACAACCTCCTTTTCAGACTCCTTGTACAAATTGTTCAGCTCCTGCTGAGTCTTAATGGTTACCTCCTCGTAACTAGCACAACTTACATTGAGAGACATCTTGATGTTGTACGGTTGACCGTTGGAGTTGAAATGAGGCTGAGGCACAGCGCTTGGGGGTACTATGAAAAAGTGGTGGGGGAAGTTTCAAGGTCATCCAAATTGTGTTTTAAAAAATCCTATCTTGTTACTGAGCACATATGTCAGTAACAAGATAGGTGTTTTTTTCTCTTTTACATCTTTAATATAACAAATAAATAAACATATTCCACAATGGTAAGAAGAAGGAAGACAACTGCTAGTCAGCTGAAATAATCCAAAGTCTGGCTCGCTTCAGTCTTCATGGACGCCGGTGATGAAGTCGCTGGAGAAGAGTAATGTTCAGACTCTTCTTTTGGGTGTCGGAGATTGCGTATATTGCAAGCGTAGACTTGCACATTTATACGGTAGCCTCGCGCCACCATCAGCTGCAACTCCTTGTACAAGTCGTTCAGCTCCTGCTGAGTCTTAATGGTTACCTCCTCGTAACTAGCACAACTTACATTGAGAGACATCTTGATGTTGTACGGTTGACCGTCGGAGTTGAAATGAAGCTGAGGCACAGCGCTTGGGGGTACTATAAAAAGTGGTGGGGGTGTTTGCATCGAAGCAGGTTTAACCTTTAGCTTGGTGGTGGGGGTAACTGTGAAATGCAAAGGTCAAAGGTCAAGGTCACCCGCGAAGTTTAAAAAAAAATGCAACATATCAATATGTGACAAACTTCACATATTGATATGTTGCATTTTTTGTCTTTTATGGTTTATTTATTTATAAAACATTACAATAACATATGTACAAAGTAAAATTAAAATCTAACACTGCTGCTTGTCGGCGATGTGGATGGTCAACTCGGTGGAATTGCTACCCGTGCAACCGTGGGAAACCAGGTAGAGACAGCCGGGTTGGATGGAGCGCAGATCCTCGTTCTGGAGGAGATGGACGAACCGTTTCGGCAGGTAGACTTGGAACTTGGGCTCATCCCCCGGAGTGAACGGTGCCTCGCTAAGACTGCAGCAAATGGCCTCTCCAACTGAAGTCTCCATCTTCTTCATGGCGTGGATAATGTAGTGCTTCTCGTCTTTAAGTTCGGAACACTTCTTGACGGGTAGTATGGTAGATTTGGAGTGAGCATTGAACTGCTCAACCAAAGTTTGCAGGAACTGGTGAGATGCCATGGTTGAGTTAAAGATTGTCTTCTTCTTCGTCTTCTTGCTGGGAGATGTTGTCGTCTCGGAATCTCGAGTAATACTCATGCCAGGTCCCGGTCTGCTCCTCACTTATATAACCCCCGTCACCCCCACCACTCCCCACTTCCCCACTTTGAAGGTAAGATGCGAGTTTATAGGCGTTTTTTAAAGCGCAATGTCTATCTTTTTCATGTTCTGGACTTTTAGTACAAATACAAACATTTTCCATCGTATACTTGTAGTTTTTATCCAAGTCCACATCATTAACCGGAACATGAGTAAATTCTTCGATCCATCTCTTCTTTTCCAGTCCTTTTGTATAAATATTGGTAAACCTGTTTGAAAACTGATGCATGATGTTATATAAGTCCGTGTAACTTGCAAAACCATCATACCAATCGATATGATGGAAATATTTTGAAATCCACCTGTTGGTAGTAGCGGCTTTGCTAGTTAATGATGAATAAGAACATGGTGGTTTGAACAAAAATGTATATGGAACACTTGTATTGATATCGAAAAACACAAGTTCTTTTATGATAAATCTATCATCATTACCCCGAAACGCTTGGAACTCAATTATACCAGGTTTGGACTTTACTTGTTCTTCTTCCTTGTCCATTGCGAAGATCACTCGTCTGCTCATGACGAAGTCCAAAGGTCAACTGATTTCCACACCACGGTAGGTACGACTTTTATACCTGGCCGTACAGTTGTTGGCGCGTTGGTGTATATTTAACGTGGGCACCGTCCCCGGTAGGCCTAACCCCACAAAGTGTTTGATATTGTTTTAAAAACCAACCATTGTCATCTAAGTTTCCATCTTTACATTCTCCTTGTTTTCATTTTCATCACTAACACTTGATTCTTCTCCTCCTTCTTCCTCTTCTTCCTGTTTTACTGATTTCTTATGTAGTTGAGCGTATTTTTCCAACTGTCTCCACATTTGTACTTCATGAGGAACCCTATTAAATATAGAAGTATCCACAGGTCCGTACAACATAGGTGCGTCCGGTTGTTTGTCCAAAGTGTCTTCCAAATAATCTTTAATAATAGAACTTGAAAACACTAGTTGTCTCAAGTATCTTGTTATTGGTTCAGTTGCACAGGTTAGAATAAAAAACTCTTCTCGATTAAGTTGAATCTTGTTATCATGTCTTGTTGTGTCTCTAAACCGCAATTGATGGTCACCACGATTCTTTATAATATCAATTTCCACATTTGAATCCAAAAGTCCTACTCTTGTCTTTCTTCCATACATGTTACTAGTTAAATAGCATTCTAGCAGATGCAAGTGCTTCATAAAAGATTCCCAAGCACTATCGGTGAACAAAATCATTTTGGGTCCATGAGTCAAAATTACAGTAGGTGAATAATCCGTCGATTTCATAACACCGATTAAAACACTTTTGTCCAAACTGGATGGGATTGGATAAAATATTCGCAAGAATACCTCACTCAATATGTTAGGAGAAATATTATCTTCAGTATCCCTTTTCTTCTTCTGTGCATTCTTCCTTCTTTTACCTTTTTCCTCAACATTATTACTGCCGTGGAGTTGTCCGCAAGCGTTGTGTTCATCTCCCTCCGGTTGACCTTGAAGATCTAAAAAGTCGGATATCTCCTTCTCAATATCTACTACATTTTCTTGTGTACCACTAGGAGAAGCCATATTGAATAAGATGCTACCCATACAAGAACAGGCAACAAACTGATGAGGAGCGACCTGAACACTCTGCTTTTATACTCGCGGAATGCATTGGAATGTAACAAAACCGGTTTTTTACAATACATTTTTAACAATTCCAGTTAAAGGTGTGTATGTTACGATTTTATCATGTAGAATTAAACAGTATGCAGTTGTATTAGCCGATATAGGCGCGTTGAATTCCATTTCTATTTTTATATCTACACTTGATGATTTTACCGATTCATTTTGTTTAGAACAATCGATTACAACTATAGGGTAACCATCTAAGTATTTTTCTGGTGATAGTAAAGGTGCATTCGTTTTACCATAATATGAACTTTGGAATCTTGCATACATATCGTACAATATGCTGTACTTTTTATTAGCGAATGACACATTTAAATTATCGTATGGAAAAAATTGTGAATTTAAATAAACTTTAATATTTTTCAAGTTGCAATGATCAAATTGGCCTGCATGTTTGGTGATGGTGTCTCTTCTGCCTGTTTGTAAACCAAATATAATATACCTGGCTCGTTCCACATAATTAGATGTTTTAACTGTCCAAGTGTGTCGATCCGTAGTTGGCAAGCTGGGATGTTCATGAAATTCCCAACTTCTAAAAGGAATTACAATATCACGATCAGCCTTTAACTTTCTTAATAGTAGCATTCTATGCTCGTCAGCTAATTTTACATGTGGAACTCTCCATACAATTTTGTCTAATGTTAATTTCCATTCTAAAGTTGCATCTGTTGTACCGTCTGGAGCTTTAATAATATCTTTATCGTTTGAAGATCTCAACAAAACTAATTCTTGTTTAACGTTTAATATTATTTTCCTATAATCTTCAGCAAAACCAAGCAACAAACGTAACGGAATATGAAAATCAAAATTTCCATTTGTATCTGGAGTGATTGTGTCTTTTGCAGGTAAAACCCATCCTGCAGGTTGTATTAAATTGGTTTCATTAGGTGATATAGATGTTAATCCCTTTAAAGTTGTTGCAATACCTACTTTTTTAGTAGAATCAACTGTTACACCTGATATTTCATATCTAATTTCATCAAACAGGAAAGCCATGGGATTATTTATAAATGGAACTGTTGTACCAGTAGTAGTACCGTCCTTTTTAGTAACTTTTCCTTCAATATACAAGTAACTTTCACATGGTAGTGTGTAAATGTCTTGATTTTGTATGGGAATACGAATTTCATCGTTATTGTTTAATTTTGATGAAGTGTAAGGGTTGTGGGTGTGATATTCTTTTTCCCATAGGGTTTCGTCGAATGTTGGACCCTGAGCTATATCCAGTATATCCATTATCGGATACTTTTAATCCAATTCTCTCTAAGAAACGAATGTTCTCGCGTGTTAACTCCTCCACAGCTGAAGAGCTACTAATGCGGATTCCCGTAGGTTGTTCGCTTTTAAATGTTAAACCCATGGTTTTGTATTAAAGTGTTGATTTTAAATGTAATCTAACCGTAATAGGCTCTTCTCGGAAATCTATCAAGTTACCGTCTTGATCCAATACGTTCAACACGATGTCTGAAATGAAAGTGGTGTTCAAAGGTAGATATACCAGGTTTTGCGGCTTTTCAACAATTTTAAATCCAGGTGGTACACTGGGGTAAAAAGTATGTATTATATGAGTATTTGCTCCATCTCTGTAAGCTCCTTGTATAATATTACAAGTTATGTCTATACTATTGACTTTTAATATTGTTACAGTTTGTTTACCGGAATGTGTTTTATTTGGTTCTAAAATCGCTCCATCTTTGGGAAATCCTAATAAATCAAAAATTGAGTCTGACTTACTGAAATCTATATAATATTTTGAAGTAAGCTCAGCTTTCATTGTATTGTTATTACCTTTTAGCGTTATATTGTCTTTTCCCATTTTATTTTGCAAAAATTCATTAATATGATCAATTTCATAAGAACCTGTGGGTAGAGTGCAAACTTCCAAGTCTGTAAACTTCCCACTGGCATCTTTTCCTTTATAATAATGTAATAAGTTATTTTTACCTTCCGTAACATTGGGAATAGAGTTGTAAGTTGTAAAATCCAACAGTGCTGCCTCCCAAAATCTTCCTTTTTGCAAGCGTAACGCTGGAAAAAGGATACTTCGTAAAGTGGACGATTTTCCTGTTAATGATACCGTATAGGAAGACATCTCAATAGTGACTGATACTTTTAGCTAGGAATTCCAAACATAAATGGCCGCATATTGAAGTATTATCAGGTTGTTCTCTTTTATAGTTGTAATATATGTTTTTAGCAGATTTAAAGTAATGTTCAAGTTCTTTAGGTGGTGGCAAATTTCCAAAACTATCAAAATAATATACATTACTATTTAGTTTCTTATAACACACCCAATGGGTGCCGGACCCTTCAGTATTATCCAAATTTACGATTCCAGTCTCATTTTTCCATATTTTCTTTGGTAAACTGTCTTTCATAAATACTCCGCGGAAAAATGGTATTTTTAAACAGGAAATATATTTAAATAATTCAACATTAGTCAACGCTTTATGTGGTATAACCAATTGATTTCTTTTATTTAATATGCACGATACGGTCTTAGGTATAGACCAGCCCCGTTTTTTACCATTGACCATATTGTCGGTTTTTTATTATTTTTCCTCGGAGAACGTCTTTTTAGTCTAATATTACCACCATGTTTTCTCTTGGTTGATCCTTTTTTATTCTTACCCCTCCTTTTTCCACCTCCTACCGCTGTTTTAGCCTTCATACCTGCTGTTACCGCTAAAGCTGCTGCTTTTTCCGCAATACTAGCGTCACTAGACTTTACTCGTTGCCAAGCTATATTCGCTAGCTTTTTATCAGCGATTGACCTATTTTTTGAATCGGTAAACGTGGAATATGCGATATCGTGTTCTTTACAAGCCTGATCTAACTTATTTATGCCTGGATCACCTCTTTCCAGTCGTTTTTTCAATTTAGTTCCTGGTCCGCAATACTGATAACCTCCCGGTATGTGAAATTCGTATGGTAAAGCGTCTATTGCTCTG
Source organism: Neoaliturus tenellus (assembly GCA_030545055.2). Classification (NCBI taxonomy): domain Eukaryota; kingdom Metazoa; phylum Arthropoda; class Insecta; order Hemiptera; family Cicadellidae; genus Neoaliturus; species Neoaliturus tenellus. Next base: position 59,475 of record JAQYXR010000483.1, on the reverse strand, counting down.
TTTACGATAGATCCTACTGGAATATGATTTAAAGCTTTACTTAACAGAGAAACCGCTGTGGACGTGATACCGCCTCCTTTCCGTATAGTGTCTCGATATGGACTGGTTTAATGAAACGCCATGATTGTCTTTTATATTCGAAAAGCGTAACCCATGTGTTACCTCTATGACAGGTTGCACATAAATGATGTAATATATGGTGTTATTTAATTAAATATCAAAATCACCCCAATCTGATGATCTAAACTTTTGTGTGTTATGATTAAAAAAATATTTATAAAGAATTTCTTGTTTAATCCATGTATTTCTCATTTTTTCGTCAATAGGTTTATGTTGTCCTGCTGCAATATAATTATGCATATCAAATAATAAATTACCTATTACTTTAACAAGAAAATTAACAGTTACAGCGTTATTGGCATAATCAGGGTCTGCAACATTTGTTAATCGTTTGTTATCACAATTCCACCATTTTTTTCCAGTTGGCTCTAATTGTATTATCTGTTCATAAGTAACAGCATCACCAGGCTTTTCACCAATACCTAAATTTGTCAATAACTTTCCTTTACCATCCCAAACATAATTGTTTTCTTCAAGCAAAGTAAACTTTTTATTTCCTTGTACAAATACATCTCCTTGACGTGTTACTACTTGGTTTTGTTTCACAAAACCGGAGGTTTCTTGTTTTAAAGTTTCCTTCATTTGACCCACCGTTGCACCATCTGATGGTGCAAAACCATCTTTTACATTCGCTAAACAATTACCAAGACAGTCAATAACTCCTACATCACGTGTAATACAATGATCTTTGATGTATTTTAAATTTACAGCATCATTTTCATTTTTTGGATAACCTATATCGTTAATAACAAATTTATAAAAAGAAAACCCATCTTTTGTCTTTTCAGGTATTATAGAATGTAAATAGCGTCTATTTATGCTGTCTTTTTCATCTACAGGGTCTGCTACGTTAGATATACGTCGATTTTCAGCATTATACGTTTTTCCATCGAATTTTAACGTATTTTTCAATTCCGATGATAAATAACCTCTGTTTATTGCATCAGCGTTTTGATTTGGCTTACCGACGTTGGAAATTCTATGATTACCCGCGTTATATGTGTTTTTGTCTAGTTTCAGTGTTGGTAATATCTCTTTTTTTAATACTTTTAAATTTATTGCATCATTTTCATCTGTGGGATCATTAATGTTTTTTAACCGTTTATTACTAATATCATAATCTCCATCAGGTGTTTGTGGTAAGCCAGCACCTCTTTTTAAAGTATTAAAGTAATATAATCCATCCGAGGAATATCGTCCGAACTTGTCAACACTCATGGTGCAACTGAATAACATTCTAGAGTGTAACCCATTTTTATAATATTAGTCTCGATTTCTAACCCATATCAGTTTTTATACAAATTCTTAGTCTTTATCAGTTACATTTTCATCGCTCCCGGGACATTTAAAATATTTAAAATTTCCACTAACTAATGCTCCGTCTGATTCATTTCGAAACACATGATTTTTATGAATAAATTGTTCACCAGACAATTTTCTAAATCCGCTAAATGAATTTGGATCTGCAATTAATATATTTTGATAATCATTTACATCCATTAATTTAAATCTTTGCTTATTATAAATAAACTCTTTATTTGCACTGTCATATTGTAATGTTTGTCCTACAGTTGCAGCATCATTTGGATCTCTTCCATTATGCAAGTTTTTTATTACTTTATTTTTACATGTAAAAAATCTAAAAGAATGATCTGGATCTAGATGTACGGTTTGTGATAAAGCAGCTGCATCATGTTTTTCATAACCCCATCCCATATTTGATAACCCTTTACCCATGCAATCCCAAGCATTATTTTTGTATGTTAATAAATTAAATTTTTCATTACCTTGAACAAATTCATCCCCTTGCTTTGATACTACTTGATCTTGTTTTACAAAAGAGGTTGTTTCTTGTTTTAAGGTTTCCATCATTTGACCCACTGTTGCACCATCTGATGGTGCCGAACCATCTTTAACATTCGCTAAACAATTACCTAGACAATCAATAACTCCTACATCACGTGTAATACAATGATCTTTTATATATTTTAAATTTACAGCATCATTTTCATTTTTCGGATAACCTATATCGTTAATAACAAATTTATAAAAAGAAAAACCATCTTTTGTCTTTTCAGGTATTAATGAATGTAAATAGCGTCTATTTACGCTGTCTTTTGCATCTTTAGGATCATCTACGTTGGATATACGTTTATTTTCAGCAGTATACGTTTTTCCATTGAATTTTAGCGTATTTTTTAATTCTGATGATAAATAACCTTTGTTTATTGCATCAGCGTTTTGATTTGGCTTACCAACATTGACAATTCTATGATTACCTGCGTCATATGTGTTTTTCTGTAGTCTTAATGTTGGTGATATATTTTCTTTTAATACTTTTAAATTTATTGCATCGTTTTCATCTGTGGGATCTTTTATGTTTTTTAACCTTTTATTAGTTATATCATAATCTCCATCAGGTGTTTGTGGTAAACCAGCACCTCTTTTTAAATTATTTGCGTAATATAACCCATCCGAGGAGTAACGTCCGAACTTGTCGACACTCATGGTGCAACTGAATAGTAATCTAGGGAGTAACGCATTTTTATGAGATTACCCCACGGTTTCGGAGTTCATCCACTAAAGCCACCCATTCGTTTTCCAATCCAGTATGACCCGCTTCTTTAGCTTCATGTATTAGTTTCATTCTATCCACCAATTTATTGATATTATTGTAATAAATCACATTTGTGTTATATAGTTTCTTCATTAAACCTGTACCTGTAACAGATTTGTTTCTTTTTCTTGGTTCTGGAGCACTTATATCCAAAGTGGATGACACAAACCTTCGTTTTACAGGTTTTCTTGGCATTATCGGCATTGGTTGTCTTCTCGTTGTTGGTATTAACTTGGATACAAATACTCTATATTTTAAAGACCTAGATCTAAAAACTGGCTGGTCAGCTAAATACTTCCTCCTGTATGCATTGGTGTGTTCCAAAATCTGTTTATATGCTTCCATATCTTCTTCTTTAACTAACAATTCTAAAGGCTTTTTTTCAAATAATAATTCAAATAATCCTCTTGTGCCCTTATATCTTTGATTACCAACAATAATATTATCATCTTCATCAATGTTTACCGGGCTATTACCAACCATTAAACCTTCTTCTGTTAATCTTACTCCATAACTATGGTAGTTTTTATTAGGATTTATTCCAGCTAACATTTTTATCATGTATTTCCTTCCTAAAGGTCCTTTGTTATGAATGTTTTCACCCAACAAGCTTATGTTTGACGGACCTTCCCTTGCTTCTTCTTCTTTTTCCTCTTCACTAGCAGTTGATACATCTTCATGTCCTCTTTTAGCTTTTACTTCATATAATTCTCTTATACCACTATAGTCTGGTGATTCTAGCTCTCTTTCAGGTTCTTCACCGGTAAAACCACTATATGTAGAGGATTCCAGGTCTTCATCACTAAAATCTTCTGATTTTATATTTTCTCTTTCAAACTTTGTAATAGGTGCAATTGCATCTCCTTCCAAAACGGGTTTAGCAAATTTTTTGTTTAATTGTTTCAAGGGTTCAGTAATAGGTTTAAAAGTAGATTCAAGAAATTTCTCCCTTTCGCTAATACCTAATTTTAATGCTCTGTTTTTATCCCGAATAGAATCACTAAGTGATTTTATTTCCTTTATTAACTTTTCTTGGTTAACCATGTTTGTAGCAAGACGTGTTGTACAACAATGAATGTTTTACATCATGATCAGTGTATTAGTATAAATTTATCAAATCCTATCCTGTATCGACCATTGTTTAGCGGTTGTTCCTTTATAATTGTTAAAAACCCATACTTTTCAGCCCAAGCCTTTCCACACAACTCTTTAAATCGTTCGAATGGCATATCCGCACTTACATGGTCATAATATATGTGTTTTAGGTTGGTTTCATCCTGTTTAAATACAATTAACATGTTTGCATTGTCTCTAATGAGCTGTTTCGGTATTTTGCTGTAAGTTTGACCAATATAAATGCTATCTATGTTGTTATGTCGACCCATGGCGAAATAATTCCTTATTGTATTTTGATTTTCACAAGATACATCGTCAAATATGAATACTGAGAATGGTTTAGCCTCTTGCGGTTGCATGACACTCTCGCTCGCGTTAAATTTAAAATATTTAACTTCAGGTACATTATTGAGTATTTGTTCCAATAACTGATATTTCGGTTGTTGTAGTGACTTTGAAAATACATATAAATTATTAAAACGTAAGCCTTTAGGGTTTGTAATCAAATTGAATACTACATTTGTTTTTCCACAATTGGAAGGACCGGTAACCAGACAACGCACCGTGTTTGGTAACAAAACACCGTGTTTCCCAGTATTGAATTGAGAACCATCCACTGTGAGTTCATCTATATTATTAATAGTAAAATTGTCTTTTTGCGGTATTATCTCCATCCTTTGTAATGGTTCAACCCAAAATGATGCTCTATCATTATATTAGATCCTTTTTAGGTATCCAAGAATCTTCCGTCTTATTAAATCCTAACCATCTTACTTTAACCTTATCTTTTTTGCGTTGCAACACCTTTTCTACTAGATATACATCACCTACTGTTGATTTTAACATTTCATGTCCATAAAAACCTCCTTCAAGCAATTGTCCTTTATTATCTTTTAAAATGTAAGTTTCTGGTACTGTAGGTTGCACCTTAAATACGGTAAATACCTCATTTGTCCAGTTCGGAAGATATCTTTTACTGAATACACCTTTGTATTTGCTTATTCGCACTTTATCACCAACATTAAACCTTTTAGGCTTTAGTTTTTCAACTTTTGGTTTAGTATTCATTTTTATACGTTTTAATACAAGTTTTTCATTTTTATTAGTCACCTGGCTTGGTTTCATACCGATAGTTCTATGAAACTTGTTATTGTAATCGCTTATAAGTTTTGGTAACACATCAATCCATACGTGTGATCCTCTGTTGGAAAACATCTTATACATCGCACCTTTTAAAGTTCTGTTAAATCTTTCAATTATTGATGCTTTTACCTCTGAATTGGTTGAGTAATGGTTAATGTTGTGTTTTTTCATTAAATTTGCAAATTCCTTATTAAAATATTCTTTTCCATCATCAGTTTGTAAATGTTTTATAGTATGTTTGTCTCTTTGTATAGCTGTTTCCATTGCTTTTGTAACACTTTTGCCACTTTTATCTTTTAGTGGTAAAGCATCTGCCATTTTTGAAAAACAATTAATAATAGTCAATATGTATTTAAATCCTCTATTTTGTTTACTATAAGGATCATTTCGATTAAATCCGCTTGATATAAATCATTTATTCCTTTTATCACTGTATTTCTTCGTGGAAACTTTCTTCTTGCAGGTTTATGAAGCTCGTTGACAATTTCTTGCTTCAAGTTCTTCATATTGCAGGTTTGAATGTTTCATGTATCACATGTATAATAACAATGAATGTTGTCTTAAATATTAACATCATTTATATAGGTCAAGGTCATCCAAACTTGTGTAAAAAAATGGGGAACACGGCGTTTGACTTGCCGTGTTCCCCATTTTTTTACGGAAGGAGAAAGGAATAAGGTCGAAGTTGTAGAGGGGCGAAGAATAGGTTACTAGTCGATAGGGTTTAGAGAGTAGTGTCCAAAAGGAAGAGTGTGAATTTTATCCGGCATAATATGCCTTTTATCATCTCGAGCTGACAGTGCTCTTTTAACTTCAGTGACACTGTAGACCTCATGTTTAAAGCTTCTGATAGTGTTGAACGTTGCAGACATTGTAGAATCTTCAAACAAGCAGGTCTTGTAATGGTCAAATGTCACATGTTTCTTCAAGTACGATGTTTTGACTCCTTTTGCTTTCTTGACTGTGGGTGTGTTGTTCTCGTTGTACATTTTAAATGAATACAATTTTGCCATCAGTGCCACTATTTCTTCTAAAGGCATTCCATTTGCTTCATCTTTAAATTTTCCGATTACTTTTTTATTCTTTTCGTTGTAATTTGGATGGTTCTTCGGATAGTCAGAGAAGTCAAAATCGTCTTTGTATGGGAAACTCCTTAGGTCTTCATACATGTCCAAAGTCTTTATCCAGTAGATAAACGCGTCGGTATCCATGTATGCAACTCCAATGTTGTCTCTTCCGTAGTGTTTAACCATTTTGTTGTAATGGAAATCATACATTAAAGTTTTACTTATATCCAAAATTGACATTCCAATGTATAACGGACGATCCATCACTATTGTTGTTTTCTTCATACTTACGGCAACTAGATCTTCGTTTATAATCATAGATGTTCCAAAATTTGGTTTTTGCACTAATTTTTCCAATTTCTTAGGATCACTTACTAATTTTACAATCTTGTGTTTTCTTTTGTTTTCTAAGGTCTTCCCGAAGATGGCGTTGTTCATCAATTTGTAAAAGTCCTTTTCAAATGCTGATGTTGCTGCTGCTCTTCTTGTAGTGTTGGAATCAATATATGGTTTCAACCAACAAGACTGGGTGAATTCAATTGCTCTATGAATTCTCACCACACGTAGACCCAATTCAAGAGCTTGTTGAACTACCCAGTAGTGAGCCACATACCGATCTTTATTCTCCAACGTCATCATCAATTTCGGCCATCTTCCTGTCGGTGAAACTTCAGTCTTGGCTAGGAGAGGCAAGTCGTAGTGATGGTCATGAAGGTGCTCCGGATATTCGAAATCACAGTCCAAAATATAGCCTTTTGGACCATTCTTTGGAATCTGTGAGATGTCACCGATGGTGGCCGGGTCGATCCATTTGAAGTCAGCGTAGGGAAGCGGATTTGACATTGCCCAACCATAAAGGTTGTTTGCGTCAAAGTAACCAAGGTAGACCGATGGTTGTCTCTCATCGAAGCCTGGGATGTACTTGTTGTTAGCTTTGACATGACGTGTTACAGCTTGTGTCAAACCGCCCCGTACACCAGATTCTATCATGAGCACCATATCAATATCTGTTAGAAGTTCCAATCGACAGTTGGTTGACTTTAGCATAGCTTGCCATGCTAATCCTGGAGATGTGTACGAGTGTAGAGGGTCCAGTCCATAGGCGGAGAAGCAGGTGTTTCGAAATTCTTCCATCACATCGCACAGCAGAGTTACGTCCAATTTTATGTAAAAGTCGGAATATTCCCCTAAGGTTTGAATGTTTAGTTGGTTCCAAACATTACAAGCATGATTGTAGTCTTCAACGGAGATTTCACTTTCATTTACTTTTAGTACCAGGTTAACCGAGCCTTGCTCGTTGGTTTTGATTCAAATTTAATATTTTTATTTATTTATTTGAGACACCTACATACAATCGTATGTCTTTTAAGGTGTAACATAGGCCTACATGAAATAATGTAACTCAAAAACACTACAGTATAGGAATTTCACATTCAGTTAATTCTTCTTGCTTCATTTCACTTTCATAATTTAATCTTCTTTTCTAAAATACTCTTCTAAGGAATAAAGTGATTTTGAAATAAGATATTCTTTCAGCTTTCTGTAAAAACTCTTATTATTTTGTTCTATTTTTATATGGATTGGTAAATTTTTGATGAATTTTAAACCTATTTAACTTGGAATTTTATTATAGAAATTTAAATTATGGTGATTCGCCGTAGAATACTTATGATTTATTGTGTAATGATTATGATTTACAGTATTAATTTTGATTAGGTAGTGTTCTTTTGTATATTTAATTGTCTCAAAAATGTATAATTCAAATACAGTCAAAATTTCCATCTCGGCAAAATATTTCTTCACTGATTCTGTATATTTTAAAGTTATCATTATTCTCAAAGCTTTCTTCTGTAGTATAAGAATTTTGTTTAAATTTTGATGAGATGTGGATCCATAACATGTTATTCCATAGACAATGTGAGATTGAATAAGAGAGAAATATACCATCTTCTTTACTGCCATATTACAATAATTTGATATTCTTTTTAAAGCATAAATTCCAGATCCAATCTTTTTGCTTATGAAATTTATATGTCCATTAAAACTTAAATTCTTGTCAAATACAACACCTAAAAATTTGGTTTCTTCTATTTCTGTTAGTATGTTCAAATCACAATAAATTTCTGGAGATGGTTGATTTTTATTTTTACAAGTACTGAAAGAAAGAAAATTAGTTTCAATATTATTTAATAAAAGATTTTTGCTATTAAAATACTGTTTGATGTATGTCAAATTGATAAATGAAGAAATTTCTAAAGACGTAAGTGATTTTCCACCAACAACCAACTATACCTCTTCACAGTTAACAGCTGTTTGAAAAAGTCTGCTTATCATTAATGTTCCTTTATTTTTGTTTACATTTAGTTGTTATTTCGTTACCAAAATAGCAACCCATAAGACCAATGTTAAAAATTACGATTTTTAAACTTAAATTTAGATCAAATTAGATTTTTCCTGGGATTGAGACTGTTTCTAAACTTATTTTTGGGCCGAAATACTCTTAAATGCAAAGTTTAAGCAAAATCTAACAGCTAGACTTCGAGATCGTGGAACACACATCCCTTCAGACATTCCTCGTATTATAGTATAGGATTTTACCACGTACTTCTCCAATGTTTCAGCTAATACTTCGATTTTTCCATCATCTCGTCCTAACTCTGGGATAATGAAGTGGGAGTCATAGCCGCTAAGATTGTGTAACACGACAGGGATAAAGTTTGGCAGTTTGTAATTTATATTGCATGAATTACAAGCAGCTCCTCTGTATAACCCTGTCAGGTGATCGTGATCTCTTACTTTTTGATTTTCTTCACTGAAGCTCTTCTTGCATAAATAACATCTTGTTGCCAAATTGTATTCTTCTTGTTGATTTTGATTCAAAGGTTCCATAGGTAAAACATTACCGAATAAGCGTTGCACCTTTTCAGCAATGTCATACAACTGGTCTACGAAATGCTTAGCGGCTTCTTCCCCACGGTAGAGTATCGGAGTGGATGTTAAGCCATAGTCTTGCAACTGTTCTTCAGGCAAAGTCGATTTCACCAATAAGCAAAAACTGTTAGGTTGATGCAGTTGATATTTGGTTCTTCTAGTCACCTCACCATCCGGAAGCTCCTGTGGTACTAACGTGGATTCGAAATCTGCGTAGACGGCTACTGGAATCCGATATTGGTGAACTGTTTTGTTGAATTGGATGAACGCTCGAGATGGCGGCGGCAGACTAATCTTCACTTCATAGTTGTCATTACAAAGTCTTTGGTGTTCCTTCAACCACTCCGATCCTCCACGTCTCAAATCTTTATTCGTAAAACAAAAGCATCTCTTACACACTGTCACTCTAATTTTATTTTTCGTTAATTGTCGTACAACCAATGCTTCAAAATCTTTTATCCACACATAATGTGAAATTTCGCCTTTAGTTATCAATAATAAATCAGTATGGTTTCTTTGCTCCACTTTTCCAACTCGTAGAGGATACACATTGTTCGAATCATCTAAGCCGAACACGTTAACAGAAACACCTGGATTTTGTTTCTCAAATTTTGCAATTTGATTAAGACTCACAGGATACGACATTCCTCGGAAGTTGTAGCGGTGTTCGTTTTCATAATATTCCCTACCAACTCTACAAGGATTATGTTTTACATACTTAGTTAGCATCGCATACTTAAAACATTCATTATCCCCGTTTGTAACATTTCTGCAAGAGTTGGTGTCTTTAATTTTCTTTGGTAGAGGGATAAAGCTGCTACCCCTCATACCATATCCATGCTTGTGAACCCTCACATCCATACCTTCAATCGATGATAGCGTCCAGCCAGATCCTCTTCCTTCGTGTTCTTGGAGTTTCATTAGCAGTTCATTCAAACAATCTTCTAAAATTTCGTTGATATCAGATGTGGTTGTAAGGGTTCGGTTTTTAGCAATGAATGCTCTCGGTGAGTTTTCACCATTGGTATTAGTAAACATAGCCTCCAACACCAATCCAAATTTAATAAAGTTCAATCTTGCCAATTCTTCCATCAATGTTTTTACAACTAAATTTTTAGCTTGGGTTATAAAGTTTTCTAATTCCAATTGCACATTATTAATTTTGAAATGAGTTACAACTGGTCCTGGCAAGGCTGTGGTGCGCAGTTGTCTTATTTCTTCCACTTCTTCTGTATCCTCTTCTTCCATATCCTCTTCTTGGGTACGCAGTTGTTTTACATCTTCCACTTTTTTTCCTTCCATTTCCTTTTCAATAAATCCTCCAGCTGTAGATGGTCCAGCTCCGGCAAATTGAATAACACTTGGTCTTCTTCTTTGCATTAACTGTAAATAGCTAGCCCAGTCCTTCTGCTTCTGGGGTTTTTCCAAAAACCGATCAATCGCATCCAAGTCTTCTTCACTTACTACAATCTCTTCTTTTCTGTCCTCTTCACGATGCAATTCTCGGTGTAACTGTAGATAGCTATCACAGTCGTCCATTTGTTTCTGGTAGTTTTCCAATAACCGATCAAACGCATCCAAGTCTTCTTCACTTACAACAATCTCTTCTTTTCTGTTTTCTTCATGATGCAATTCTCGGTGTAAAACAAAGATATCTTCATCTTGGAAAAACTCACCACAAATATCGCAAAGAGCCATTTTTGAACAAGTTTGGCTTTGAGTGTGCACTCGGTGAATGTCCAAGCAATAATGAGCAGCGCGCTCAACCGGGTCCCTTTATACCCGAGGTTGAAGGGTGGGGGAAGGTGACGTCATATACATCCGGTTTATCAATCATTTAGTAAATTTGGCTTTTAAACACCCATTTTCAATATATTCTTCAACAGGCTTGATAAACCAATAATGTTTGGTCTAAATCCACTACTTTGTACAAATATTTTGAAAGATGTCTGTTTGAGCAAGTTTATGTGGAACAAGGTCACTTGGAATTATTATTTTTAGCGGGGATAGAGCACTGCAATAGAGCCATGGTATAGAAATGGTGTATCCATCCAATTGGTTTGCCCTTTTTTATACCCCCACAAACTATGCATTTATGTGGGTCAAGGTCGCGTAAAGATACCCTTTGAGCGGGGGATAAACCACTAAGCAGCATGCTAGTCCATTGCCGCAAAGTGATCTATCCCCCGCTCTGTTCTACAAAAAAACCTCAATCAAGTCCAAGTTCAAGTCCTAGTTTAACACTTGGTTGGGAGAATTACATTAGTTTGATACTTATTTCTACCGTTACACTTGCTCCATTCTCAAAAAGATATAAATAATATAATCCTGGGTACTGTTCTTTTTCACGTCCTGCATGTTCCTTAATAAAGTCGAAGGCCAATCTTTTTGAATATTCATTATGAAACACTTCTCTTACACAAACAAGGATTTTTTCTTCGAGAAATTTCACTTGAATTGTTGTTAGTTTGCTTACATCATCCTTGTCTATCAGGGGTAGCTTGTAGGTGAAAGTATTTGGTGGTAGTTTGTGCGTTCTATCAAGTAAACAACAAAATTTTTTATACAATTTCTGCTCATTGTCTGTAATACTATTAATACCAAACAGATTATAGTACGAAGGATCATAAGGTATACGACGATACATTTTAAGAACCGGTCAGCATAAGCGCTGGAGCTAAAATGAGAAATGCGTGCAACCCGGCCGCCTTATATCCCCACCGGGTGACCACGCCCAAGGTACCCGGGGGGGGGGGGCACTTCTCGTCCGGAGCAAAAAACTTTTTGGTCAAGGTCAAAAATTTTTCCCAAAAAAAAAAGTTGGGGGGGGGGTGAGGAGGGGGTGGGGGAGGTGGTGGGGGGGGGGGGGGTGAGGAGGGGGGGGGGTGGGGGGGGTTCGCATTTTATTTTACATATTTAGGTCAAGGTCACAAAAAAACTTTAAAAAAATTAAGCCCCACACCCCCCTTTGGGGGTGTGAGGCACTTGGGTTGTCATCGCTGTAGCCTCCGAAGAGACCCAACTATGACAACAAGGCAACATCCAATGTCCTGTACCCTTCGCCACGCAAGACTTGTAAACATTTACTGCATTGTCTTTTCAGTAGCTAACAAAGATTCATTTACATAATTTTGTGTTTCCAGAAGGAAACAAACTGAGGACACCCTAGTGGCTTACGTCCTCGTCCGAGTGCAGAGGCCGCCACAACCTTTTGCTTGCCAGCTTACAAACGGACATGCTCCCCAAATGCCATCCGCAACCTTTTGCATGCCTGGCAAGGAGCCTACCAATTATTAAAAGTGGCTTTACACGGGGGCCTACTCCCGTTCCCTGACTTTACAATTTACTTTGAGCATTGAAAAAGCTCAAGGGGGGATTGCTAAAACAAGCGTATACACTTTAAAAACAAATAACACACTTACAACACACAATTGAGCTCAACGTAGTCAATGCTGGAACAAGCACATACACATTAAACACATAACAAACAAGACACAAAGGATAAAAGACACAGGAGACATAGGGTACAAGTAAAACACTCTCATATAAAACAATTCGCAATACCCAAACGCAAGCGCAATATCTTACAACTAATACATGTCTTAAAGTTAGAGTAGACTTCGCTAAACACTGAAGGCGCCATTCAATGTTTAGTGATGCCTATGGCGGTCCGTCCCGATCGTTCACGTTCAACGCGCGGGAGCGGACTGCGAGCCGGCTCTGGCTGGGCTCCCTTATATCCCCACCGGGGCTGCCACGCCCAGGATATCAGGGGTGGGGGAGGGGGTGGGGGAGGGGGTGGGGGTGGGGGTGGGGGTGGGGGGGGGTTCGCACTTTTTGTCGGGGGGGGGGGGGGTTCGCACTTTTTGTCGGGGGGGGGGGTTCGCACTTTTTGTCGGGGGGGGGGGGGGTTCGCACTTTTTGTCGGGGGGGGGGGGGGTTCGCACTTTTTGTCGGGGGGGGGGGGGGGTTGGAACTTTTTGTCGGGGGGGGGGGGGGTCAGGTAAGTTAAGTGGGTCAAGGTCACCCACGACACTTGTACTCTAAGTGTTGGCTGTACCCCCACCACAACTGGGTCCCTAGGCTGCACAACACCGCTTCGCCAGTATGTCTCCGGCTTCCATGCGGTGCGTCTCGCTGTTCCATAGCTCTCTATATGTAAGTAATTTTACAAGTTCTGAATGTAGGTCACTACACTTTAACTCTGGGACGATATCGAATTGTAGTATTTCTGTGTTTTGACTCAAGGTCGTCACACTTTAACTCTAGCACATCGGTTATTGTACCAGAGGTGCTCAATAACCTAACTTGTAATGTTTAGGGTGGCATTTGCACGCCACGTGGTATCGCCAAGAGTGTCCAGTCCAAATTTTAAGTTAAATTAATTTCACTGTAATCTTTTCCAATTCCACTTTGTTTTGCCAACTAAGGTGTCGCTTTATAAAGTGGTATTTCTCTAAGGTTATTGGGGATTGAAAGATTACAATCACTTTATTTAGACGGCTCTTCACCTTAGAGTTTACCATAACTTCAACTTTAACTTTTCTTCCTTGCCCCTCACAGCTTAAGCTGTACAGTAGGGTTTCTTCTTGCGCCAACTCGGGCTGCGAGAACAGTGTGTTGACTGTAGGACAGCTCATGGTGAAGTGATGCGATACTCCAGCGTTCAACCTCACCTTCCCCCACCACTGTGACCTTTCCCCGCTCCTGCTGTTTCCCCCACCACTTTTCCCTTCACTCATGCGCTACCAACAGTCTCTCAGTATTGTGCGGACTTTTGTGAGGGGAGGCTATGTCGCGGGACACTCTGGGTAAGAAACTTAGCCGTGTTAAGACTTTGTTAGTTGCTCACTGTCCCAAACTCAAAGTCAAACGGGTTTCAACTTTAGCTAAATGGCGAAGACTGTTGCGCGGACACCCTAGGTTTTATACCAAACAGACTAATGTAAGTTTTACTGATGAGGATTTGTTTAGAATATTGGATGAAATGACTTTTCCTTGCAAAATTCAGTTAGTTACTCCCATTCCTGACAGTTTAGAGTCTTAGTCTCTCAAGCCGATATACCTAGAGTACACAGAGCCGGACAGTCAGTCGCTCGGTGTCTGTCGTAGGGTGCACATCGCGGTTGTAGTACTGGTCTAAAGTAAGGCAGCTGGGCTAGTTCAAGGTCACCCGAGCGGTGTCACATGACGGTTTAGGCAGAGTCACGTTGCAAACTTCAAGTTTCCTCGGCACTTTTGCTGTTTCTCATCGCAAATTCGCTCCAAGTCGTCAAGGTCATGGGAACCGGATTAAAATTCGGAGCGTAGTGCGAGAAACCGCAAAAGTGCCGAAAAATTTTAGGTTTCGGCGTGACCTTGACCTTTGTGACATCGGTGACGTCATTTTGGTGATGTAAGGGGTGATGACGTCATCCGCACGTCATTTCTGTGACGTCATGGGTGTGACGTCATGGATGTGACGTCATTGGTGATGACGTCATCGATTGCGTCATCGATGACGTCATCGATGACGTCATCGGTGGGGTCATTGACCTCGATGACGTCATCGCTCAGGTGACCTTGAAGTGAGCCAGCAGCCTTACTTTTGCACTACTTCGGTCTGCTATTCTTCTGACAAACGTGTCAGTGGAATTAAAGATTTAAATCGATTTACATATCAAATGGGCTAAAACAATATATTGTTGTATGGCTAAAGAACTAATAAAGATAGTAGGTCTATGTATTATAATCGGTTTATCTTTTAAACTGTATTAAACATATTTTTAAACAGGAAATTTACTGAGCACTCTTTTTGCGCATTGTTATCTTAAGAAAATGGTTTTGTAATTTTTTTTATTTAATTGTTAAACACGATTGTACAGTAATATTTGATAAGAATATGTTTCTATCTAAATTTTTCATGTATATTATTGTAATAACAATTAAAAGTTTTTTACACCTTTTAAAACTAAACCTTTTCCGGCTCTGTAGCTAAATTCATAAGTAAATCTTGGTTAACTATATTGTTACCATTTTTCAAAACCTTCTACCAACGAAGCTGGAAAAAGATCCAGCCACTGCAAGCAAAAGATCCCTTTGATGATATAATGATTTCGATAATTCTAAGAAAATGCGTCTCGTGTATGAAAATCTTGGTTGTCGGTTTCTTAAAATATCTGTAATTTTTAGGTCTTTAAATACAAAACATACTGTATAACTAGTATATACTTTATAATAAAATGTAAAAACATACTACTGGCAATACGTGCGATTTCCTAGATATATGGGAAGGACCACATAATCAAAAGGAAATAAATTCAACCTCGTGTCAGTAAATAGAGCGAAGGTGGGCTGAGGACTATTCATTCAAGTTTTTGTTAGTCTCAGCGGGAAGAGCTTGTGGAAGAGAGTTGCTGGGCGGGCCACCAGGTGTGAGGTGTCGGTGCCATTCACAATATCAGCTGATTCTGAGAACATGGCAATAACTCTATTAAACCTCTCCATCCACTGTCTGGCTCACACCCATTGGAAAATGATTGTGACTAGTTCAGGACTTGCAGACGAACTAAAATATAATTTATTAGACTGCATTACGTTCATACCGCTATAAATCTTAAATAGTGACGATTCCTATCTGCAGGAAATGTCCTCAGTTTCTTAAATTGGATGTAATGGGCTTCGTTAAAATATTATGTATAACAAGCGTACATGCACACGACGATGACCAGGGCAGGTTCTCATTGCACGATGCAAAACGCAATATCACAATTCCAACCAAGTACAGTTTCCAAATTCATGCCAAACAATGAAAAGACTCCCGAACTATCAACGTTGTTATAAATATACAAGCAAACTGTGTTTTTTGTTTGTACAACTATTCATTTACTACAATGAGTATGAATAAAACCGCAGAAAATGGAATTCTTGATTTGAATTTCCTAAAACTTTCAGACTAAACTATTTAAATAACAGAAAGGAAGCAAACAGGGAGCAACTCATTGTCGTAATTCATCCATATTCATAAATATCGTATTTTATATCATCCTATCCATCCTTTACTCTATCATCCTATATTCATAAGTTTTAATAAATCCTATTACTTTATTTCTTCTTCTAAAAATTTTCTTGCTAAATCTCAATATATACGGCTATTAAAATTAATCAGTTTTCTTCAACAATGAATTAATTGTTTTGACCTCGGCGATCCCTCTTACGATTCAACCTTCTTCATTCCCTCAAAAGTTCCCAACAATGAAGTTGGTAATCACTAAATTCCTCAATTAAAAACGTTTTCTTTATATTTAAAATCTTATGAAGTATTTCACAATGCAAACATAACGCATTCAACCGATCAGTGACGTAGTAGCCAGTCGTGAGCCATGGCAAGAGCAGCGCAACCTGTGGTGATGACAGTTACAACTGGTCACCAGATACGACGCCTACTTATGTAACACGATCTATTTTGATCCTCCTTCAGTGGTGACTTCTTCCGGAGAAATCTGCTGGATAAGGTCCTCTTGGATGGTGTCATTGGTGTGGTAAAATTTGGTTGTTCCCCAATCAAGAAAAATTAATTTTATTTCATTTTGTTAGTTATGTAAACAAATTCAAATATGATTAAGTACGTTAAGTGCGGAGTCAATCCAGATTCCGTCTTTCCCCCATAAGAGCAATGTTAAACGAGATGCCAAATAACTCTTTTATTTGTAATCAGAAAATAATGGTTTATATCTCTAATTAAAGGGTTCATCAAGGCGGATTTGGTTTGCGAGAGAAATTTTTAATAAAAAGTAGTGTTTTTTATTAACTTGAAACAACAAAGCAAGTTATTTTACTACTTTTGAAAGATTTTCTACCGAATTTTAAAAATTATTTACAAAGAATCGATCTTGCAAAAGGAACGGTGAATTTAATTGATTCAATTGCTATTTGTTCTGAACCAATCGGACAAAAAAAATATATATCTATATCTATAAAAGAGGAAGTATGTATATATATTTATATATATGTATGTTGCCTATAGACTCCAAAACCGCTTAACCGATTGCAACGAAACTTTCAGGCATTATTAAGCATTATTCAAGGATGGTTTGTGTGAAGTTTAGTGCAAATCTGTCCAAAGGGCTCTGACCCAGAGGGCATACAATGGTGCAGTGTCAGGTTTTACAAATTTAGTGTTTACAAAATGAACTGATGTAATTAAAAAATTTGAAAGTTTCATTCAAGCAGATGCTTATAATCATAGAAGTAACCAGGTGTGAGGTATAATAATGTTGATGTTTGTGTTGTCTTTCTGGCTCCGCCCTACGGAAGCTCACAATTACACTAAAAGCCTACAGTTGGTGAAATTTGACATGTACGATTCTATTTCTCCATAAATGCACCATAGGTCCATAGGTTTTGCAAATATAGTTTTTTAAGCTCTTTAGGGCTCCACCCCACTGGACTTCAAAATTACTTTAGGGTCACCGGGGTTGATTTTTGATGGATGATTCTCTTTACCCATAGGTACACACTAAGAAACGATTTTGCAAATATAGTTTTTTAAGCACTTTAGGGCTCCGCCTCACTGGACATTGAAATTACTTTAGGACCTCCGGAGCTGAAATTTGACATGGACGATTCTCTTTGCTCATAGTTACTCCACTAGGAAACGGTTTTGCAAATATGGTTTTTAAGCTCTTTAGGGCTCCATCCAACTTCAAATCTGAACTTCAAAATTACTTTAGGGCCACCGGGGTTGAAATTTGATGGACGATGCTCTTTACTCATAGGTACTTACTAAGAAACGGTTTTCCAAATATAGTTTTTTAAGCTCTTTAGGGCTCCACCCCACTGGACTTCAAAATTACTTTAGGGCCACCGGGGTTGAAATTTGATGGACGATGCTCTTTACCCATAGGTACTCACTAAGAAACAATTTTGCAAATATAGTTTTTGAGGCTTTTTAGGGTTCTGCCCCATTGGACTTCAAAATTACTTCAAGGCCACCAGGGTTGAAATTTGACATGAACGATTTTCTTTGCTCATAGGTACTCACTAGGAAACGGTTTTGCAAATATAGTTTTTTTAAGCTCTTTAGGGCTCCACCCCACTGGACTTCAAAATTACTTTAGGGCCACCGGGGTTGAAATTTGATGGACGATGCTCTTTACCCATAGGTACTCACTAAGAAACAATTTTGCAAATATAGTTTTTGAAGCTTTTTAGGGCTCTGCCCCATTGGACTTCAAAATTACTTCAGGGCCACCAGGGTTGAAATTTAACATGGACGTGCCTCTTTGCTCATAGGTATTCACCAAGAAACGGTTTTGCAAATATAGTTTTTGAAGTTCTTTTGGGCTCCGCCCCACTGGGCTTCGAAATTACTTTAGGGCCACCGGGGTTGAAATTTGACAGACGATTCTCTTTACTCTTAGGTGCTTACTAAGAAACAGTTTTGCAAATATCGTTTTTTAAGATCTTTAGAGCTCCGCCCCACTGGACTTTAAAATCACTTAAGGACCACCGATGTTGAAATTATATGGATGATTCTTTTTGTTCATAGGTGCTCACTAAGAAACGGTTTTGCACATATCGTTTTTAAGCACTTTAGGGATCCGCCCCACTGGACTTTAAAATTACTTTAGGGCCACCGGGGTTGAAATTTTAATGTACGATTCTTTTTGTTCATAGCTACTCACTAGGAAACGGTTTTGCAAATATAATTTTTAAGCTCTTTAGGGCTCCGCCCCACTGGACTTTAAATTACTTTAGGGCCACCATGGTTGAAATTTTACTTGGACATGCCTCTTTACTCATAGGTACTCACCAAGAATTGTTTTGCAAATATATTTTTTAGTATGGCTGTGCTCCACTGGACTTTAAAATTAATTTTGGGCCTCCGGGGTTGAAATTTGACATGGACGTGCCTCTTTGCTCATAGGTGCTCTTACATTTGCAATTACGATCACTAAGATACAAGGCAAAATTTGACTATTCTGGGTTTAAATTTGCAAAATGCCTGTTTATCCTTTGGCCTTACGGTAATATTAGTATACTTACTTTCTATGCCATTGACTTTTTTTGTTATATTAAAAAACTTAAAACTTATCTTTTTTTGTTATATTAAAATAGCTTTATTTATGTAAACAACTTAATGCGCGCCGGGTAACTGCTAGTTTATCATATATTGTCATATATTGTAATATATATATGGACAAATGACGGGAACAAGTTTAGCATTGCTCTTATGGGAAATAAATCCAACGTGGCATCACTCCAACGCCCCCTTAAATAAGAAATCTTTTTTATGACCACTTTATGGCCGCCTGTGGCACAATGTTTAGTTACCGTTTTAAAACCTCAACTGCAGTGTCATGGAGTAAAATTCCTGTTGAATGAGGAGGTCTCGTAGTTTTAATCAGATCTTTCTCACTGTATGTAGTAGCTCGCCAGTCGCCACCTCACGTTGTTGACACATTAAAAAGAAAAATAGCTCTAAATAGTGAAAGATTTTCAAGTTATTTGGGATAAACTGTCAAAGAAAAATAGGAAAGAAAATCGTATTCGATTTTTAAATTAGACTCATTTGAATCACATCTAAGACTGAGTTTTTGTAATTCCTAAATGTTTAATCAAACATTAAAAAACTTAAGATTTTGATTTTTTCATAACTCCCAAAGGGTAACACTTGAAAAATTTACGTTGTATACCATGATAACTTTCAAACAGATACAGCTTAAAGCAATATAGAGTAGAGTTAAAAGATCTTCCTACTTCAGTTTTTATCACCACCATAAGTGGGCCATCGAACGTTTTATGATAAGCTAAGCCCCATCAAGTGTTTGTACAGCGGTGTAGTTGTCCCTGGCGCTTTATAGTCGAGTACGGATGGGTTTAGAGTTCTGCCTGTACCAATGAATAATATGATGACTAAAATTTTTACATATTACCATATTCTTGTAAGTTTATATTAGTTTTATAAAAGGATGAGGTGGAATTTTCAATAATGCTTCAAACATCATTGTTGATATTTTTCTTTCTAGCTAAATACAATTTTCAATTATTTATTTTAGGTAATATCTTTGTATCACATGTAGGGTTTTCAAAACCTATTTAAAAATTATAATTATTGTTTATTAAATTTCGGATTATATCGTTGTGTAGACTATTTAATGTTTTCATTATAGTGACCTTTATAAAAATGTTATTAAAATTATAAAAAAGACCTTAAAACTTTATATGCTTTAATTTTAAGGACTAGAAATAAAAATAAAAAAAATAGATCTTAAATAAATGAATAAATTCTGGATGGAAAACATCGTTAGGCCCTAATTTTTATCTACAATTTATCCCTGGATTGGATTGCATAGTTTAACTTCAATCGAAATTGAGAGAAAACAACTTTCTTTTCACTTTCTATTTGTAAACGGGTCTTTAAGTAATCTGAGGAGGGTTAAAAAAAGGGCCAAAGGATGAAAAAGTAGATTGAAATTGTTTTAATTATAATTATTTTCTAGTCCTTGTAAAATCTCAACTCTAAAATCAAATACTTTTCTAATTAGTAAAATTAAGCTTCTTTTACAAAACTTGTTATAATAACAAGCTCATTGGACTTTTTCTTGAGTAAAAAAGCCTCTAAAATGCCTTGACATTTTCTTTTTATTTAGTTTCAAACAAATAAAAACAAAACACACACATCATTTCCACAGCATCTTAACTTAATCATGCATGCTTTTATTTTTTAAACCACATAAAAGTCGTTGGTTATTGTTTTATGGTTCACGTTAAAATCCAAGATTGTGTAAACATACACACTCGGGAACAAAGAAGACTTTCTTCATACCGCAAACACGCGTTGCAGAAGTGTCGACTCTATTTTTAGATCAAAATATGTAAGTGTGGTTCACGAAGAAATAAGCTACGTTATAGTCGTGTATTGAATTGGTAAAATTGTAATGATGAACAGCAAAAAAATAATTTGAAAATAAATCTGTACTTGATTGTCTTTTATACTACATATTTTATGATGGGAAAATTATACATGCATTACTTTAGAATAACATTCTTAATTTAAATGATGTTAAATGAAGAAAATATTGAAATATCTTTACGAAAATTTGTTTTTGAACAAAGAATTATCTATCTTCTTATTTGTATAAGGGTTTCGTCCGTTCCGTCCCTTTTTCTTTCGACCTACTGAACCGATTTTTAAGATTGAGGTGTCATTTTAAAGCTTAGGATATAGCGCTGTGACGAATTGCAGTTAAAAAGGTCATATTGTTTCGGGCTTCGCCCCCCCTCGCCTTTGATTTATTTCTAGAGGGCGCTTTAAAATGTTGACCAACTTTTATTGCAAGTTCTTTAGTGTGAATTGTAATTTAACAGCTGATTACCTTCAGACGAGTTTAAAAGCCAGATAGTAAACAAAAATTTTCGTAATCAACATTCACGTACTGAAGGTGAGTTTCACTCATACAGAATCATAAAATTTGTGCACGGGCCACCTCGTACTTATTAAATTATTCTATATAAAGTTAGAACAAACATTTTGCTTGTTTGTTAACAAACCTTTCTACTGTTATTAAGGTTTTCATTTGACTTTGGTACAGAATACTTTCCAAAAAAGTCTTGAAAATCACTGTCTTTATATACTTTGAATCCAAAATAGAAATTTGTAGGATATATTACTCGTTGTGTTTCCCAAGACGGTTTGATGACACCTCGCGATCGCAATGGGACGTTGACAAAGAGCGTTTCCGATCTGCTTGTGAGTCATGCAGCAGCAATCAAGTATTTCTGTTTCAAGGCCCTTCAGCTATTTTGTACCGTTTCGTTTACACAACTTGCAGAACCGTATGAATCATGTGATTTCCCGGTTTTATGAGTTTACTTGCTTGTTAAATTGTCGAACAAATGAGATTTGAATACTAGGGAGTGTTGTTAGCTCCCGAGGGCAAGAATAGTCTGGGTTTTATGAGTGTACGGATGAATAGAATTCTTGGCAGTTGGAAGTGGTGTAGTAAATTTGAAAATTGTGATTGAAAATACACACTAGATCAAAATATCACTAGTCGTTCGATAGAGCTTGGTCTGTGGGTGTTTCCGCCAAAACCTGATGAGAATCGGACGGAAGGCGCTACCCACCATTGAAATTTTAAAATTCCCCATAAAATAATATTGGGATTGAATAAAGCATTTTAAACATCTGTTAATGTTCAGCTGTAAATACGTGTAGTTTTTGGTGATTACAGATATTCAGAATTATTGGATTGGTCGGATGTCATTGATTTAGAACTAAAAAGTAACATTTGTATTGTATCAAAATAAAGTGCTAGATTTCAAGCAACACGTATACGTAAAGGTAAAATATTTCAAACTAAACAATTATGAAATCGTTATTAAATCTACGATCTTGTATGTTTAAAACTTTTTGTCGAAGTCAAGACAGAAAAAAACAAAATATGATAGTTTTGTTTTGAAAGTATTTACTATGTAACAATAAACTATGTAAATAGGCCTAGCGTAATACAATGCATAAATTAACAATAATTATAATTAGTAAACAATTCAAAACAACAAAGGTTTGTAACGACTCACAAATCAAAGATGGACACTTTGATGGCAATGTCACATACTTAACTAAAACTAAAACTAATTCAACAAAGCGAATCAAGCTAATTTAATACTAAGAGAATTTTAGTGTTTTAATATTTTCTAGTTAAACCTCATTGTCAAATTAAAAAAACAATAAGCAAGTTTCACTAAACAATAGGAATTAGGTTAGGTAATTTTTTATCTATAGTTGAATAAAAAGTGTTAAAATTTTTAACACTTAGGTGGGAAATCTTTTTATTCCTGTTGCAGTTAGAAACTATAAAATAGAACATGTGTGATGCGGCCAACCTAACTAAAAAAGTTTTTTGGGTGTAATCATAAAATTAATTGGAACTGGGATGTGAATAATACTAGGTCCTACTGTGAGGCGGTCCCTTTCATAACGGAGGCGTAGTTAACCTCTTGGAAGGTGCAAGTCATGATTCTGAACAGTTATTGTCTCCGTGGCTGAAGTACAGTACTATTTCAGACATTCATACTCCAATTATATACAAAATTTGTATCACATATCATCTACGTTACTCCCACTATCTTCAGCTACCACATTATGTACTCCATTGAAAATCACTTCACAGTTATATTCATAGTACAAACAATGAATAAAAGTAATATAAATTTCCGTGTAGCCTTGTAACGCTTTCGTAACTTTTTTGTAAAATGCGAATTTGAAAGATGATATAGGCCTACACTTATTTACATAAAATTTATAAACAAATTTTTATTAAACTATTTTGTAATATTTATAGCATCGTGATCACAACAAAATAATACTGTAATATCCAGTAAGAAGAGCATTTGTGTTGGAAACTCATACCGCTTTATTGGAGAATAGCTGTAAAACGGTATAAATATAACTAAAACTTGTGGATCAGTCCATAAGGCCAATAACTTATTTTAAAGTTTGAGAACAACGTTTTTTTCATTAAAATGTATTACCCAGAGTTAAAACCTACTCGAATAGCATTTAAAGATAACTAGTACACGCGTTGCTCGAAATCGAGCAATTTATTTAAATACAGTACAAATGTTACTTTAGCTCTAAATCAATGAAATCCGACCAATCCAATAATGTGAATATCTTCAATCTCCAATAACTACACGTATTTACAGCTGATTATTAACAGATATTTCAAATGCTTTATTCAGTCCCAACGTTATTTAAATGGGAAATTTTGAGATTTCAATGGTGGATAGCACCTTTATTTTCAGTCCGATTCTCATCAATTTTCGGCGGAAACAACTACAGACCAAGCCCTATCCAAGGACACCAAAAACTTGAAAATCGGTTGAAAATCGTAGGAGGAGTTCTCAAGACAAAAAAAACCCTTAGCGTATTAAATAAGTATAGATTAAAAATTTCTACAAATTGATGATGTGTAAATAAATTATAAACTCAATAGTTATATTTAAAATAACCAAATCTGTCCAAAACAGCCTTCGTTCCTCAGAATGAGGTAATGATAGTTAATACGATCAGTTTAAGGCGGCCCGGCCTTCCAGGAACCGATGCTTGTTGGTAGCATCAACAAATTTCGGCTTCTTTTCAACCGGTCATTTCACATATTTACCTCATCTTTCAAAGTGTTTTAGAGTCCAGCTGTTTGCCTGTAAATTTACCGGTCTTTCGCTTCACGACTGGACATCATGCTTTAAAACTGTGGATCGGAATTTATCACTTACGCATACGGTATCGTAAAGTATTTCACCTGTAGTCTCGCTGTATTTATTGTTGAATTAATTTACTTGGTAAAAATTCTTATTCAGGATCAACAATAAAATGTGTACCTTAATACTAAAACTCGCAATAAAATAGTAAAAAATGTTTCACAACACTGTTAACGTAACCTTTGGTCAGCATTTGTAATTTCTCTGTGAAGCTATTAGGGTACTAAAATACTTTTGACATCTGCTTTCACTAGGCTGTTTGTATAAACAAACAGATTACTACTTAGCTCACAGTGGCTTTGCTCAGGTAAATTTTCAAATTACTAGTTATTTAGGAATTACTTAGTAGCCAATGCACGGAATGCTGCCCCCAATTGATTCCCCATTTGTCTTTACGTGACTGCTCCTCTAGACTCTTACTTATTAGCTTGTTTTATAATTCAACCTAATGATCCTTATCTCAAGTGGGATGGGAACATAAGTGATTTCTTCGAGACCGGAATAATAAGAGGAAGTTTAAATTGAATCCAGAGCATCCTTCATCAGAACGTTCAGGCTGGTATTCTTTACTGGATGTAACGTCTTAGAGTTCAGTGATTCAAGTACAATGTTAAGAAATTGGACCTTTGGTCCTCTGACTTAGGTATTTGGATAGTTTTCCAAAATCGTTTAATACACACTAGTAAAAAAATGCCACCGGCGTCAATACAGCAAATAAATTTGGTTGGACCTGTAATTTTTTAGTATAATGGTATCCAATACCTTCTTTGTTTGTACAATGAACACAATGAACGAATACTATCGTACCATTGGTTATTACGTCTTTTGCTTAACTACGGTATTTTATTTTATTTTGAGTGTATCTACGCCAGTGACATTGACCACAGGAGAAAAAAGGGGAATGTCGCAACAATCAGTTTTTGAGAAAACTCTAAAAAACCATAGTTAAACGTTATGAACCAAAAATTTGCTATATTAAATATAACAGATCTACACAAAACTATAGCTAATATATATTGTTATGAGTTATAGGTATAGAAAAACCCACAATTATACAGAATATTTATTGAAAAATATAAACATACAATATTGTCAGAAAAGTTCCACGATAATTCCAGAGTTTCCACGATAAGAAGGGGGAATGTCCAAACAAAGTTTTTTTTCCCTTTTTCCTCTTTACAATGGACAGTCCTCCTTTTTCTCCTGTTTGCTAATACTTTATTGTGTTATACCTTTGGACATTGAACCTTTTTGCCATTGATAGTAATACCATTAAATGTACAATCATTTGAAGAATCCAAAAACATTGAAACCCCAAAAAAATTTTTTTTGGACATTCCCCCTTTTTCTCCTGTGGTCTTCATTTTTTAACGTTTTGACGGGGAACGGTCCAAACCCCAATCTTGTTACTATCTAACATCGACCAGTTGTTAGAAAGCATCATTAATTAGTAGCCCAATGACAAATGGCAATGAATATAACAAATGGCCCAATAATAAATGGTATTGTATTAAGTTTCGTCCAGACACCTTTACAAACATAACATTTCAGGAAAGAAGGCTGTAAACGAAATAATAAATAAAGATGTTAGACTAAACGATAATAATAAAATTCAATCGAATTACTTTTCAATGGGCTCACTAAATGTATAATTTTCTCAACTTCAACGGCAAAATTATAATGATTTATTCTCTTTTAACTTCTCCACGTGGAAACTTTTTAATATTTTTGTTCAACACATTTTCGCCCATCTCTCACTTGAGGACAAAGGCTCTTCAATTAAAATTCCCCGTCTCAACCCGGTTCAATCCCACCTGGAGTGCTGCAGCTTCCAGATGAAGACGCTGTGTCCTATGGGGCGCTCCTGCGCGCGCGCGAGGGGCCGCGTACGCGCGTCTATCGGAGTGGAAGCTCTGGTGATAAAGAGATGATATAGTGGCCGTAGTCTCCCGGCACGCGTCCTACACATCCCCTCTGGTCCCGGGTCGGATTACAAATAGGGCCGGGTCGGCCAAGGAGCTCGGGACGGGAAGGGACGAACACGAAAAGGAAAGAAAGGGCCTTACTGTACCGACATTTTTAGCCTAAATAAAGTGGTCAAACTTATCTCTCATTCACACTTGGCTTTAAACTACCTATTGAGTTAGGTCGCCATTTCAGTAAAGGCATTAAAGTTATTAGTGACCAAAATCATGTAAATATTTTATTTGTTTGAAGCAATAGGGCGGGGTTCCACAACGGCAAAAGCCGTAAAGGCCCATAATGGAATACAAAAGCATCGAAAGAGAGAGTAAAATGATTGCATTTGTAAAATAAATAGTAAAATAATTGTGTTTAGAGTAGTGGGGTTTTGCCGGTTCTGGCGCAGGTCAAGGCCAAGCGGTTCGAACCGGCAGTTGTGGTTGACAGTGATGGGTGTGTTTTGTAAGTGGGTCAAGGCCATCCGGAGGGAGTTTTAAAAAAGTGGGAGCCGCAGGGGCTCAGTCGGGGCGGGGACTCGGGACGGGTCGGATCGGAGCGGGAGCGGGCGGGCCGAGGGAGGGGTTGTTTTTTATTTTTTTGTTTATTTATTTTTAATGAATTTAAATTAAAATCGTGTCGTTGTTGTTGTGCAGAGAGGCGTTGGAGCGTCGTACACCGGTGACGCAGTAGTAGACGCCGAAGGTGATGGCGAAAAGGAGGTAGACGCACAACATGCACAGTACGCATTTGAACAGTTGCAGCAGGCGGACCATTCCTCGTTGGTTTGCCGCTTCCAATTGCAGCCTGTTGATCTCCAGTCTGAGTCTGTCCTCTTCCAATCGTGATTTGAGCGAAACGTCGTCCATCATCTTTGTGTGCGTGTTTTTTTTTTCTTTCGTGGTGGGGCAAAAACGGGAGCGGTGTTGACGGTCGGAAAGTTGGCGATGAAATGAGAAGCGAAGACGAGCGCAGTGCATATTTATTGTAGAGTGGTGGGGGGTGAAGAAGAAGAAAAAAAAAAACAGTTGTTTGCGATTAAACGTCATTGTCAGCCGTGTCGGACGCTGCAGCCTCGGAAGGTGGAGGAGTGCTGTTTGCAGGTTCGATGTCCTCGCTCTCCATCTCCTCGCATTGTGGACAATTGTAGGAGATCTCCACAGTCATGGTGATGGTGTTGTGTGGAGCGTTGACTACGTCATTCAAAGTTTCAAAAATATCCCGCAAGTCTTGTTGCGACTTTACGGTAAATGTATTTGTACTTGTCGCTAAAGGAAAGCCGCTCATCGTTCGGGAGTTGGCGAACAAATGGCGAGCGGCGGTGAGGCGGCCGCCTATACTCGGTAGGGGTTCCGTGGTGGGGGAAGAAAAGAGTGGGGGGAGGCCAGTGGTGGGGCGAAGCCTGAGTGGGGAACGAGGGAACTTCGGTCATCGCAGTTCGCCGCGAAACGCCGTCGGGATAGGTTGTGGGAGCCGTATGAAGATAATCGCTAGCTGTAACACAATGTAGAAAATAGTAATACTTTGTTTGTAAATTAAATATTAAATTTATATTTAACCAGAGTCTGCATTTCTTGTTCCTCGTCGTTTAATTCAACAATTTTAACACCATTATTTGTCTGTTCCTCTTCCTCTGCACTTTGTGACGATGAAGACATGGAGGTGCCGGAAGAAGATGATGAGGATGAAAATATTTTGGTAGGATTGACGTATTGCACTGTGATGTTGATCCATCTTAAAGGATAGTTATCAATGAGTGTGAGTAAGTTTTGGAATAGTTCTTCCATCTCTTCTCTGTCGGTAATTAAATGTTGAAAGGAAATGAATTTATCATCCATGTTGTTGTCAGTGCGAGTAATGAAATAAGAATGAGAAGCGTATCGAATGATCCGTAGAATATATGTTGTAAAAAAGAGTGGTGGGGGGGGGTAATCTCAAGGTCAATCAAATGGAGTTTTAAAAAAGGGCTGCAGTCAGTGACTACAGCTATACATCTGAAGCTTCAACAGGATCAGAAGACCAATCTGATCTGTACTTGCATGCACTTATGATGCATGTACAAAAGTCGTCCTTATAATATGCATTGCACTCTCGACAGTTGACAAGTTTTTCCGGATGGAATTTGATACACCTCTGGGGACAGCAAGTGTGGAAGTATCGTGATTTAAAAATCTTGAAGGTTCGCAATTCCGGTGGCGGTAGTTGCTTTGTCTTGCATTTGCAGTAACAGGATCCGAAGAATTCGCACTTTGTACAGGCTAATCCGTCTACCATCCACCTCCCTAAATCGGTGCATTTCTGTTCACAACAGTAGCGAGGCGCGTCCTTGTTTTTCTTCTCTTCCATGTTGCCGCTTGTAAGTCTAGGCGAGAAATGAAGTTGTATAGTATAGGATAGCGTGTTTTATAGATTAAGAAAAGTGGTGGGGGTAATCTCAAGGTCATCCAAATGAAGTTTTAAAAAAGAACATCTTACAAATGTAAGATGGTTATTTTTATATATTTATGATGCAGGTTTGTCCTTTTCTTCTTCTTCAGGTTCTTTCTTAATATTCTGTTTGTGTTCTTGCTTGTTTGCTCTAGCCATAGCGATGAGTTCTTCAGTGGATAGCGGATGCACCTCTGGAAACTTCAGGATCAGTTTTGGTTGGAACCCTTCTCTAGTCAATACATTGAGATCGGAGCTCATCTCTTCTACGGTTCTATAGTCCTTTCCGTAGATCTTTCCATTGAATTCAATCATCATTCGGTATAACATGGTACCAGTAGTTGTTACCGCTGCGACTGTTGGAAAGCAAATGATGATTTTGTTTGAGTTGAACACTCGTTTTATAGCGAAATTTCACAGCGACGAGTTGTAGTTGTTGTTGTTATTTTGCTTTGACATTTAGTAGTATTTGTGGAACTTCACATTAGTTTGAGTAGACGGAGTGGATGTTGTCCCCGTCTGTGTGGGAAAGAACACTTCATCATCGCAGAAGTTTTGTTTGGAAAACATCCTCTTGTTTGTGACATAAGTGTCGACATTCAAGTGATAACCACCGGCAAGAAGAACTCGCAATTCATTAATGAAATTGTCGAGCTGTTCAAAAGTTGTAATGGTGGAGGTATCGTATGATGCACACTTGATCTTGAGAGACATCTTGCTATCACCGACGATTGCACAAGCAACGGAGATGTGTACAGCACTGAAGGTAGTCGTAGACTGAGGAAATTCCCACGGACATTGCTCCATTTATATAGTTTTTTGAAACTAGGTCAAGGCCACCCGAAATTGTTTTTTATATAAAGCAACATACCGATATGTGTACAAACACATACCGATATGTTGCTTAATATTTTTTATTTTTTTTTCTTATTGTCGTTTATTCAGAAATATTTGACAAAGGTGTACAAGAACAATAGGAAATTACAAATTAACTGTTGGCAGTGGGCATGACGTGAAGTGTGAGCTCTGTAGAATTGCTTCCGCTTGGACCGTGGGATGCCAAGTAGAGAGCGCCGGGGTGGATAAGGCGTAGATCTTCGTTCTGCAGAAGTTGGACAAAGCGTTTGGGAAGAAAGATTTGAAATTTCGGTTCATCACCGGGCGAGTAGGGCGCTTCACTCAGCGTACAGTTGATGGCGTCTCCGACAGTTGTTTCCATCTTCTTGATGGTGTGGATGATGTAGTGCTTTTCTTCTTTCAATTCTGAACATCTCTTGGTGGGTAGGATGGTAGACTTGGAATGTTTGTTAAACTGATCAACAAGTGATTGTAAAAACGTCTGCGATGCCATCTTTACTTCTTCTTTTCTGTTGATAATATTCTTACTCTTGCGAATCTGCGTGCGAGGTGTTGACTGCTCGGAGGCTAGAGTAATACTCATGCTGGGTCATGCCCGTCCCCTCGCTTTTATATCCTCCCCATCCCCCACCACTCTGTTGGAGATACGCGTTCAAGCGATAAGCGTTCTTTAAAGCGCATTGGGATTGCCGATGTTTGAAGTTCTTCGATGAAATACAAATGTTTGCAAAGTGACACTGGAAATCCCTGTCCACCTGAACATTTAACACTTCATGGTTTGTAAACGCCTGTATCCAACTGGCTTTCTCCAATCCTTTTGTGTAGATAATTTTAAATTCTTTACAATAATGATTCATAATGTGCGGCATCATACTGTAGTGTATAAAACCTTCGTCCCATCTCAAGTTGTGAAAGTGTTTTACCAACCATTTGTTTGTCACTTTCGCTTTGGTGGTTAACCTGTTGAACGGTAGAGGCGGTTGGAATAAATAGTGATAAACTACAGATGTATCCATATCTAAAACTACTAACTCTTTTATGATAAAACTTCCGTCGTTACCGCGGAACGCTTGAAATTCAATTATACCTCGTCTTACCTCCATTACTTCCGATTGGTTGGAAAACGAAACTCGTTTATTCATGACGAAGGTTGGTAAACGACTGTTTGTAAAACCGTGGTGGACATCCTTTTATAGTGGAGGTTGTTAGTTTACTAATTGTTGCACGAGTCTTCTTCATTCATCTCTTGGGCTTGTTCATCTATATTAAAGTTAGTTTGATAGTTGTGCAACTGTCTCCACATATCAACTTCGTGAGGTATTCTATTGAAGATGGACGTATCTACAGGACCGTATAGAATCGGAACATACGGCTGTCTATCCAATGTATCGGTCAAATACTCTTTTATAATCGCGCTTGAAAATATCAGCTGTTTTAGATATCTTGTTATAGGACCGGCAGCACAACTTAGACTGTAGAATTCATCTTTTGTCAGGTGTACCTTCATGTCGTGCTTGGTTAAATCTCGAAAGCGAACGATTTGTCCACCTCGATGTTTCACTATATCGATTTCGATATTCGATTCCAGCAGACTTAATTTCGTCCTTCTTCCAAATGTGTTGTTACTCAAATAACATTCCAAAAGATGTAGATGTTTCCTAAACGATTCCCAGGAAATTTCAGTGAAGGCCACCATTTTGGATCCATGATTTAAAATAACAGTTGGTGAATAATCCAATGATTTTATAACTCCGGCGGATACGCTCTTTGTCATACACGAAGAGATGGGATAGTAGATCCTGAGAAATACTTCTGCCAAAATATTGGTGGAAATGGTGTCGTCGATCTTTCTTCTTTTTACTCCTTTTTCAACTTCCTCTTCTTTTTTCTTGTGTTTAAACTTGAGGAACTCATCCATTTCTTGTTCAACTTGTTTTTCTATATCCAAACTATTGTCAGCCATGAGAGGCGTAGTTTCTTCTTCGTTAGTATTTGCAGTAGGCGAGCTCATCTTGCGAACGATGCTTCCCATACGACGGTCAGAAATATAATGAGATTTTCATTCTTTTTTTCCCCCTTTTATAACATTCGCATCAACCTCAAAACAGTTTTTTACAACACATTTTTAACGATTCCCGTTAATGGAGTGTACGTCACTATCTTGTCATGTAAAATCAGACAGTATGCCGAAGTTCCATCCGGTACTGCTTCTTCAAACTCCATTTCAATTTTTATATCCACACTTGACGACTTTACGGATTCATTTTGTTTTGAACAATCGATAACGATTATCGGAGCTTTTGAATAAAACTGATCCGGTGATAATAGCGGTGTATTTGTCTTTCCGTAATATGACGATTGAAACCTCGCATACATATCGTATAAAATGGAATAACGTTTTTTGCTGAACATTACATTTAAATTGTCATAAGGAAAGAATTGAGAGTTTAGGAAAACTTTGCAATTTTTTATCTTGCAATGGTCAAATTGACCGGCGTGCGAAGTTATAACATCTTTTCGTTTAGTCTGGAAACCGAGTATTATGTACCGTGCCCGTTCTAGATAAGTGGACGTCTTCACAGTCCATATTTGTCGCTCTGTTTGAGGTAGTGTGGGATATTCATGGAATTCCCAACTTCTAAACGGCATGACGATATCACGGTCAGATTTCAACTTTCTCAACAATACGATTCTGTGTTCATCGGCTAATCTGACATGCGGTACTCTCCACACGACTTTATCCAACTGTAGTTGCCATTCCAGTTTGGCTTCCGTAGTTCCAGGGTCTGCAAGTATCAAGTCCTTGTTAGTTGAAGATCTGAGTAATACCAATTCTTGTTTGACATTTATTATTATTCGTCTGTAATCTTCAGCGAATCCCAAAAGCAAACGTAAAGGGACATGAAAGTCAAAATGACCATTGGAATCCGGTGTTATAGTGTCTTTATCGGGAGCAACCCATCCGGCGGTGACTATTGAATTTTTCTCATGCGGTGTTAATGATGTTAATCTTTTCAGTGTCGTTGTTAGACCGACCTTTTTTGTTGAATCAACCGTCACTCCTGATATTTCATATCTTATTTCATCAAAAAGATATGCCATCGGGTTATTTATAAATGGAACCGTTGAACCGGTCTTTCCATCCAATTTTAATACCCGTCCTTCGATGTACAAGTAACTTTCACACGGTAACGTGTAAATGTCCTGTTGTTGAATGGGGATCCTTATTTCATCGTTATTGTTTAATTTTGATGAAGTGTAAGGGTTGTGCGTGTGATATTCCTTCTCCCATAGTGTTTCGTCGAACGTCGGTCCTTGAGATATATCCAGGATATCCATCGTTGGTAAGTCTTAGTCCGATCTTTTGCAGGAAACGAATGTTGTCCGGTGTTAACTCGTCCAATGTTGAAGAGCTACTGAGGTCTCGGCTCTTCTGTTGCGGTTTAAATGTCAATCCCATGTTGAACTTATGACACCGCTCTTATGTGTAACCGTATTGTAATGGTTTCTCCTCTAAAGTCAACACTGTTACCGTCCTGATCCGATATGTTCAGTACGATGTCCGAAATGAAACTGGTGTTCAATGGCAGGTATATTAGGTTTTGTGGTTTCTCAACTATTTTAAAACCGGGAGCCACTGTTGGATAAAATGTATGCAAAATATGTTGGTTTACTCCATCTCTATACGATCCGTGTATAATATTGCATGTTATATCAATACTGTTCACCTTCAATATTGTCACTGTGGTATCGCCTGTATGAGTGGTTCCAGGATCTAAGACTTTTCTTTTCTTGTTTGAAAACCCGAGTAAACTGGCGATCGACTGTTCCAAACTGAAATCTATATAATACTTTGAAGTGATTTCCGCTTTTAAAGTATTGTTATTTCCTTTTATACTGATATTTTCTTCTCCTAGCTGCTTCTGTAATACTTGGTTTATATCGTCTATTTCATACGATCCAGTAGATAAAGTGATTACCTTTAATTGTGAATAATTTCCTTTTTCGTCTTTACTCTCGTAATAATGTAGTAAATTGTTTTTTCCCTCCGTGACGTTGGGAATTGAATTGTACGTAGTAAAATCCAATAGTGCAGCTTCCCACAGTCTATCCTTGGATAAACGTAGTGCCGGGAAAAGAGTGCTTTTCAGTGTGGATGAATTTCCACTCAGTGACACTGTATACGATGACATCTCAAAGTTGACTGACACTTTTCGCTAAAAACTCCAAACATAAATGTCCGCATATTTCTGTATTGTTGGGTTGTTCTCTTTTGTAATTGTAAAATATATTTCTGGAGTTCCGAAAATAATGTTGAAGTTCTTTCGGCGGTGGTAGATTGCCGAAACTGTCAAAGTAGTAAACGTTTTGTCCGAGTTTCTTATAGCATACCCAATGAGTTCCTGGACCATGAGTGGAATCCAAATTTACTATTCCAGTTTCGTTTTTCCATATATTATTTGGTAATGCGTCTTTCATAAAAACTCCTCTAAAAAATGGTATTCTTAAACATTTTACATCATTTGATAATTGATGATTTGTTAAAGCTTTATTTGGAATTATCAATTGATTGTTCTTATTTAGTACACACGGTATGGTCTTAGGTATAGGCCTGCTCCGTTTTTTACCATCGACCAAACGGAAGTTTTCTTCGCCTTTGTTTTACGAGTTCTACGACGTCTTTTCTTAATGTTTCCACCTCTTTTGGGAGCTCTTTTCTTTGCAGGTCGTCCTCTACGACGTTTCCCACCACCGAATTTTGTTTTCCCCTTCATGGCTGTAGTAACTGCCCAAGCGGCTGCTTTTTCCGCAATGCTCGCGTCACTTGATTTCACTCTTTGCCAAGCTTTTTCAGCTAGCACTCTATCCGCTATCGATCTATTTGTCGAATCTGTAAACTTGGAATACGCTATATCGTGTTGTTTGCAGGCCTGATCCAATTTATTAATACCGGGATCTCCTCTTGCTAAACGTTTTGCCAACTTAGTTCCGGGTCCGCAATATTGATAGCCTCCGGGCAGATGAAATTCGTATGGTAAAGCGTCTATTGCTCGATTTAGAACAGCACCAACAGGAATCCGTCTTAGCAGGGATAACGCAGCTGATGTTATACCACGTCCTTTCTTGCCGCTGTCTTGACGACGACTGAGCGTTGCGGTCTTCATTATGTCGTCTTATATAACCAGCGTGTTTACTCCACGAGCTGCTTTACATAAATGAATAACACATGCACAATTTTTATATTTAAATACTTAATTATTCAAATTAATTATATACTGATTTATAATTCTATTTTTAATCCAAGCTTCTCGTTCATCGGGTTGAATCATCACATGACTCGTTGTACTAGCTATATGATTGTGGGTATCGATAAGTAAATTGCCCACTATTCTTATTAAACAGTCTAAAGTTACAGCATCTTTTGGATGTTGGGGATCGTGTAACTGCATAATACGTTTATCATTACACGTGTAAGCAGTCGAATCACTTTTCGACGTTGTTATGACTTGTCCAATAGTAGCAGCATCATTTAAATCTTCTCCTGGTAAAATATTAATTATTTTCTTCATCTTTGCATCATATTTGGTCCCAAAGTGTTTATCCCAAGTTATTGTTTGTCTCAATGTAACACAATCATCATCTTCATAACCAGGATAAATATCTTTTATTCTTCTATTACGACCATTGTATGTACCTAATGTACCACCACTCGCAATTAATGTTTGCACCATTAGAGGTACATCTGTATCTTTTATACCAAATCTTCCATTTGTTATTGTTTTATGTCCTGCATCCCATTCATCATTATTTCCTTGCATTAAATCAAACTTTTCATTTCCATGTATAAATGTATCTCCTTGCTTTAGCACGGCATCTTCATGTTTTACAAAATTTGATGTTCCCCTTTTTAATTCTTTAGATAATTGTTCCATAGTAACAGCGTCTTTTGGTTGAGAAGCGAACTTTACATTTGACAACACTTTCCCATGACAATCGATTTCATCACCATCTTGTAAAATACAGTTGTCCTTGATGTATTTCAGGTTTACAGCATCGCCGTCTTCCTTTGGGTATCCAATGTCATTTATTATAAATTTATAAAAAGAAAATCCGCGTTGAGTCTTTTCCGGTATTATAGAATGTAAATATTCTTTATTAACTGAATCTTTATTATTTTTTGGATTTGCCACGTTTGTTATCCTATGATTCCCAGCATCATATGTCTGTCCATCTTTTAAATTATTACCCCACTGCAATTTTAAAGTATTTGAAAGTTCAGATGATAAATACTCTTTATTAATTGCATCAGAACTATCAGTTGGTTTACCAACATTAATTATTCTATGCGATTTGATATCGTAAGTATTCTTGTCTAATTTCAATGATGTAGAAGTAGCTTCTTTAACTGTTTTTAAATTTGCTCCATCAGTATCTTCTTCTGGATCTTTAACTAGTTTTAAACGTTTATTACTTATGTTATAGTCACCTTCAGGAGTTTGTGGTAAACCGCCTCTTTTTCTGTCTTCTCCGACTTGCACCCCTAACGCGGAGTACCGTCCGAACTTGTCGACACTCATGTTAGAACTGATACATTATACGCTTCCAACTCTTTTATATCCGCGGGCAATTATACGACTATGCCGCGATTCCTAAGTTCATCAACCAGAGCCACCCATTCATTATTTAATCCCGTATGACCGGCTTCCATGGCTTCATGTAGTAGTCTCATTCTGTCAACCAATTTATTGATGTCTTTGTAGTAAATCACATTTGTATTGTACAGATTTTTCATCAGTCCTTTACCAGATGTTGAAGTATCTCCTTTACTCTTTTTGCCATGTTGTTCAAGAAGTGATAAATCCATAAGTGATAAAGATTTTCTTTTTAGCGGTTGTTTCACCGCCGGTGCGGTACGTAATGTTGGCAGTTTTCGAGGAGGAAACAGCTTTTTAATAACGATGTTATATTTCGTTGCACGTGAACGATTAATCATTGCATCCTTTGAGTAATTCCTTTTATGAGCGTTGGTATTTTGTAGAATTTCTTTAAAAACATTTAAATCTTTGATTGAATATCTTAGTGGTATGTTTTTAAAAATTAATTCATATAACCCTTTTGTTCCTTTATATTTATGCTCACCAATAATGATGTGATCGTCTTCAGTTATTTCAAGTTTTGAATCACCTATTTTTAATTCATTCCCATCAATCCTTGCTCCGTATATGTGTGATTTACCTAAATTCGGATTTGCTTTCATGTCATGTAGCATTTTCATTATGTATTTCCTTCCAAGAGGTCCATGCTGTAATATATCGCTACTCAATTGAGTTAGATTGGGAATTGATTGTTCTGCTTCAGGTATCGGTTGTTCTTCTTCTTTTTCAACAATTGGTTCTTCTTCTTCTTCTTCTTTTGTTTCTTCTTGTGAAAACTCACTAGCACTTGTATATGAATCATCATCGTCTTTTTTTAACGTTTCTACTTCTTGTTTAGAAACTGGTAGTAAAACATCTCCTTCATAACGAGGTTTACCAATGGTTTTTGATATCTGTTTTAAAGGTTCCGTAATAGGTTTAAATGTAGTCTCTAGGAATTCTTCTCTTTCACTTAAACCCATCCTTAATGCGCGATTCTTCATCCTAATAGAATCACTGAGTGATTTTATTTCTTTCGATAGTTTTTCTTGATTCACCATGTTTACACTATGAAGTCTGATTCATTACTAGACGTACTGCCATTCAATTAATGGATTAATACAAATTTGTCCAACCCTATTCGATATCTTCCATCTTTTATAGCTTCATCTTTCATAATGACGAGAAAGCCATACTTTTCAGCCCACGCTTTGCCGCACATCTCTTTAAATTTATCAAATGTCATATCCGCATTCACATGATCGTTATATATATGTTTCAAATTTGTTTCATCTTGCTTGAATACTATCAACAAATTAGCATTATCTCTTATAAGTTGTTTTGGAATTTTACTGTAGGTTTGACCAATGTAAATACTGTCAATATTATGATGTCTCCCCATTGCAAAATAACTTCTGATTGTATCGTGATTTTCACATGATACATCGTCAAATATAAATACAGAAAATGGTTTAGCTTCATTTGGCTGCATAATTGTTTCACTGGCATTAAACTTGTAGAAATTTACTTCTGGTACACTTGCTAACACTTTATCCAACAACTGGTATTTAGGTTGTTGCAAAGATTTTGAAAAAATGTATATATTATTAAAACGTAGTCCTTTTGGATTAGTTATAAGGTTGAAAACAACATTTGTTTTTCCACAATTTGAAGGACCGGTTATCAAACATCTTATGGAGTTTGGTAGTAATTCCCCATGTTTACCACGGTTTAACTTGTCACTATCCACCGTCAATTCATCTATGTTATTAATATTAAATCGTTCCTTTTGCTGTACAATATCCATCTTGTTTAAAGGTTCAACACATAATGAATTATTAAAGTATTATACCAAGTCTTTTGTAGGAATCCAAGAATCTTCACTCTTGTCAAATCCCAACCAACGGACTTTAACTTTATCCTTTTTTCTTTGTAAAACCTTTTCGACAAGATATACGTCACCAACTGTTGATTTCAATAGTTCATGCCCATAGAATCCGCCTTGAAGTAGTTCACCTTTGTTGTCCTTTAAAATGTACGTTTCTGGTATTGTCGGCTGCACCTTGTAGATTGTAAATACTTCGTTAGTCCAGTTTGGTAGATATCTCTTACTGAAAACTCCTTTGTATTTACTTATACGCACCTTATCGTTTACTTTAAACTTTTTAGGTTTTAATTTTTCAATTTTGGGAGCAGTATTTTTTTTAATACGCTCTAAAACAAGCTTAGCATTGCCGCTATTTACTTGGATAGGTTTCATACCAATAGTGCGATGATACTTGTTATTGTACTCTTTTATAAGCTGCGGTAATATATCGTACCACACGTACGATCCTCGTTTGGAAAATGTTTTATACATCGCTCCTTTTAATGTTCTATTGAATCGTTCTATTATCGAAGCTTTGACTTCCGAATTTGTAGAATAATGATTTATGTTATATTTTTTCATTAATGCCGCAAATTCCTTATTGAAATATTCTTTTCCATCATCAGTTTGTAAATGTTTGATGACAAGTTTATTTCTTTTAATAGCCGTTTCCATAGCTTTTGTAACACTTTTCCCACTCTTGTCCTTAAGCGGTAAAGCGTCAGCGAGCTTGCTAAAACAGTCTATAATAGCTAATATATATTTAAACCCTT
Source organism: Neoaliturus tenellus (assembly GCA_030545055.2). NCBI lineage: Eukaryota > Metazoa > Arthropoda > Insecta > Hemiptera > Cicadellidae > Neoaliturus > Neoaliturus tenellus. The sequence continues at coordinate 20,716 of JAQYXR010000483.1, read as the reverse complement.
TATTCAATTTACTATGTGGTATCATCTCTATGAGATCGGCTTGGTATAGATCGTTCATTCCTTTTATAACTGTATTCCTTCTTGGAAACTTCCTTCTTGCCGGTTTATGAAGTTCATGTACAATCTTATCCTTCAACCCTTCCATTCTTAGATGTTGTTTCCACGCCGGTTTAAAAAATACTAATCCTCAGACTGGTTTGTCATCTTTTATATCATTAACAAATATGGGTCAAGGCCAAATAATAGCTGTGTAAAAAAGAGGGGGCATGGCATTGGGCTTGCCATGCTCCCCTCTTTTTTACGGAAAGGAAAAAAGGAAGTAGGTGAAAGGACGAAGAACAGGTTTTATTGGTCGATAGGAGTTAATGAATAATGTCCAAAAGGAAGAGTGTGTATATTGTCTTGCTGGATATGCCTCTTGTCATCCATGTAGCTTAGTGCCCATTTGGTTTGTTTAACACTGTAAACTTGATGGTTGAAGCTTCTTATTGTATTAAAAGTTGCTGTGGTTTCTATATTTTCGAACAGACATCTTTTAAAATGTTCAAATTGTACATTCTTCTTTAGATATGATGTTTTAATGCCTTTTGCCTTCTTTACAACTTGATGTTCTTCTTTCTCACTTATGTATAGTTGAAATGAATAAAGCTTGGACATCAAAGCCACAATCTCTTCCATAGGCGCACCATTGGTCTCATCTTTGAATTTTCCTAAGACTTTCTTGTTTATCCCGTTGTCGTAGTTAGGGTGCTGCTGCGGATAATCAGAAAAATCAAAATCATCTTTATAAACAAAAGTGCGTAGATCTTCATACATATCATTGGTTATAATCCAATAGATGAATGCGTCGGTGTCCATGTATGCAATTCCAATGTTCTCTCTTCCATAATGTTTCACCATTTTATTATAATGAAAATCGTACATATGAGTTTTTGATATATCTAAAATAGACATTCCGACATAAACAGGGCGATCCATCTTAATTGAAATTTTGTTCATAGAAACGGCAACAAGGTTTTCATTAATAATTATTGAAGATGCAAAGTTTGGTTTTTGCACCAACTTTTGTAGTTTTGTTGCGTCATTAACCAATCTTAAATCTTTGTGATTCCTCTTGTTTTCTAATGTTTTACCGAATATTGCATTATTCATCAATTTAAAGAAATCCTTTTGAAAATTGGACGTTGCCGCTGTTCTTCTTCTAGTGTTGTTATCAATATAGGATTTCAACCAACAGGATTGAGAAAATTGTAGCACCCTATTAATTCTGGTAATTTTCAATCCCATCTCTAACGCTTGTTGTACTGTCCAATAATGCGCTACATACCTCGTCTTGTTGGTGAGTGTCATCATTAATTTCGGCCATCTACCAGTAGGAGATATTTCTGTTTTTGCTAATAGCGGCAAGTCATAATGGTGGTCGTGAAGATGTTCCGGGTACTCAAAATCAACGTCAAAGATGTAACCAGTATCTCCGTGTTTAGGGATATCGGCGATGTTATCGATCGAATTTGGATCAACCCATTTAAAATTATCATATGGAAGGGGTTTTGACATAGCCCATCCGTATAGGTTATTTGCGTCAAAATAACCTATAAATGTACTTGGTTGTGACGCGTCATAGTTGGGGAGGTATTTATTGTTGGCTTTTACATATCTGGTTACACTTTGCGTTAATCCTCCTCGGATACCAGACTCTATCATCAACACCATATCTATATCGGTTAGTAGTTGAAGTTTACAGTTTGTTTCTTTTAACATGGCCTGCCATGCCAATCCGGGAGCTGTGTACGAATGAAGAGGGTCTAATCCGTATGCTTTTAAACAGGTATTCCTAAATTCTTCCATTATGTCACATAATAGTGTCACATCCAATTTAACGTAGAAATCCGAATATTCTCCCAAAGTTCTCATCCCTAGTTCATTCCATACCTTACAAGCGTGTTGATAATCTTCCTCACTGATGTCCTCTTCGTATAATTTACTCTTAAAAGCTTCTCTAGGTGGAAGTGAGGTTTCTTCAAATCTTTCCAAACTGTCGATATAATCGTAAGGGAAAACACCTTTGCGAAGAACTAGATCCAATTTATCGTTATTCACAATCTTTCTTGTTTCTATTAAATCTTCTTTCCTGAGGTTATCTGAAAGACTCGATAAACTGCACGGCATAAACCGGTACGAATCTAAAAATCGTAATTTTATATTTCCAATCTTCTTACTAAAACTTATAAACTTCTCAGTTGTTTCCGCGATAACATCAATCGCACCGTCATCTCTCCCCAATTCTGGTATTATAAAATGACCATCATAACCGCTAAGGTTATGCAGTATTACAGGTATATTTCTAGGAATCTTGTAATTGATGTTGCATCCATTACACGCTGCACCCCTATAATATCCTGTAAGATGATCATGATCCTTAACTTTGTAGTTATTCAAAGTAAACTCATTTTTACATAAAAAACAATGGCTGGCATTTTCATGTTGAATTTCTTCTTCTTCATCCATAGGTATCATTGGCACAATATCGCTATACAAATTTTCTACATTCCTAGCTATTTCATATAGATGATTAAGAAATGTCGCAGCAACATCTTCACCACGGTACACCACAGGTCTTGACGTCAATCCGTACCCATTTAAATGTTCTTCAGCCAATGTGGATTTAACCAATAAACAAAAACTGTTAGGCTTATGCATTTGATATTTTATACTCTTCCTTGCTTCAACGTTTTCATCTTCAATAGGGACAAGTGTTGATTCAAAATCAGCATATACCACTATAGGAATGCGATACTGATGGAACACCTTTTCAAACTGTAAGTATGATTTATTTAATGGTGGTAAGATAATCTTTGCTTCAAAGTGTTCATTACACAGTTGTTTATGTTCTTGTAACCAATGTCGTCCTCCATTTCTTTCTTCTTTAAAACAAAAACATCTTTTACAAATTACTTTTTTGTGTTCATTTTTTGATAGCTGCTTGTTGACAAGTCTTTCAAATGATTTTATCCATACATAGTGTGACACTTCATCCTTTGTAAGTAACAACAAGTCCGTATGATCTGCAAGCTCGTTCTTCACCACTTTTAAAGGAAAAACTTTATTGGAACTGTCCAAACCAAATACGTTAACTGATATTCCGGGATTTTGTTTTTCAAATTTTGAAATATCCTTCAACCCTACCGGGTAAGACATACCTTGAAAATTATATCTATATCTGTAGTCCTCATATTCTTCGCCAGCTCTTTGCGCATCGTGTAATACAAATTTTGAGGTCATAGCATATCGAAAACATTCCATATCTTGATTTTGAACATTTACACATGATTTTGTATCTTTGATCCTTTTCGGAAGTGCGATGAAACTGCTGCCCATCAGCCCATAACCGTGCTTGTGCACTCTTATGTCCATACCTACTACGCTAATTAGACTCCAACCTGATCCTCTTCCTTCGTGTTCTTGAATTTTAGTCAAAATCTCTTCAAGACAATCTTCTATTATTGAATCAATATCCGAATTACCCATGATGGTTCGATTTTTTGTTATAAATCCTCTTGGTGACATTTCTTCTTCTACATTGATAAACATGGCGTCTAGAATCAAACCAAATTTAATAAAGTTTAATCGTTTTAGTTCTTCTTTTAAAATCTTGATCACAATTGGTTTAGCTTCTATAATAAATTGCTCTAACTCCAGATTTTCGTTTTGAATTTTGTGATGCATCACCACTCTACCGGGTAATGCGTGAATACTTAAACTTGGTAGTGTATTAGATGGTCCTGCTGTTACTTCTTCTGAAGATATGTTTTCATTTCTGTTGTGATACAACTCCTTATGAATGTCTAACAATATTTCATCTTCGTAAGTCTCTAAACATATCTCACAACGATGCATTTTAGCGATGTTTATCCTTTGAAATTTAACAGGTAAATGAAATGCGGCCTCTTCATACCGCCTTTTTATGCTGTCTTACCCCCACCAATTTTAATCTTCTTCTTCTTCTTCTTCGCTATCTGATGGGAATAATTGTCTTGCGCAGAAAACCAATCTTTGACGTATTGATTCTACATCAGGATTGTGACTAGATGTTGGAGTTTCATGATGGACATCTTCAAATTCCAATGGTGGTGGTGGGTATTCATTCTCTGTCAAGTCTATTTGTACATCTTCATGCGCCTCACTTGTTAATTCTTCTTCCATACTGTCAACACTTTCCGCTTCTGAGTTGTCGTCATCCGAATCTTCCATGCCGAGATCTTCTTGTTGAATTTTATATAATATTTCAAAAATAGGTTTCCTACGATAGTCAGTGTTATCCACGGGAGCCATTCCGAATGAATAAAGGAGGCCCTCTTGTGTAGCTACTTATATACTACTATTTTAATAGGTCAAGGTCAACACACCTAAAGCGAGAATGGGGAATAGAGCACTAAGTGGCATGTTAGTCCATTACCACAAAGTGATCTATTCCCCACTCTCTAATGTAAGTCCAATTAGTAACCAATTATTAAATGTCAATTTTTTATTGTTTTTTAACCTTATTACTGTTTATATTAAGTCCAATTGTTTTTACTAACACATAAAATTTTAAATAATTTTGTAGCTTCTTTTACTTCTTCTTTATTCACTGTCTTTCATCACACAGTTCATAGGTTCTTCATCTTCTTGTAGTAGAATTCTTTTGCGTTCATATTCCAACTGCTGTATTCTTTCATTCTTTATGGCCAACTCGACAAGTAGTTGATTGATGTAGTCGGCGGCCATATCGATAGTTCTAGTCCTAACTTCTCCCAATCGCACTCCTGGTATTAGCCTTTGCAGTTTGTAGTATTTTTGTCTTATTCTCGCCTCTCTTGCCTGAGCTGACTCTTTAAAATGACTTTTCTGGACTTTCAAATGTTGTTGATCCTTTTTTGTTGTACTAAGGTCCAAAACATTGTCTCCACTTGCCATGATTCTGGTTCTACTGCGAGATGTGAGAAACAAGAATATTATGAGCGAAATGACTACAACAACGCGTCGAACCTCTTTTATCCACTTTCCCCCACCAAAACGCTTTCCCCCACCATGTTTTTACAGGTCAAGGTCAAATAAACTTAACGCGAGAACGGGGAATAGAGCACTAAGTGGCATGTTATTCCATTACCACAGAGTGATCTATTCCCCGCTCTCTATTCTACATCTAATTTTTTTGTATTTTTCTGTTTTATTTTTTTTTTAAATATTTTTATTTTTTTTTACCCGTCATTATTTACACAGCAGGAGCTTCATACTTTATAGGAGAGTCTTCATCAGGTTCATTAAATGCATTCCACGCATAAGTATCAGGAAGTTCATTAGGTTCCATCTTTAAAACAGGAATTTCACTAGGCGGATTCCATACACCAGTAGTTTTATTTGTCTTCAGTTTGTTTTCTAACACTTCAATTTTGTCCAACAGTTCCAAAATATATTTCTTTGCACCGATCAATGTTTGTATCCTGGTATTGCCAACAGTCAATGAAGGCACTATAAGTTGCAATTGATAGAACGCCATTTTTTCTTTCCTGCACCGTTCCTTACCTAAAGCACTCAATTCCGGATGTGTTATTCGTTTTCCTTTACTTGAGAAATGTAAAACTTTACTTGTTGATGGAGTTGAATCTTCTACTGGTTCAGCCATTTTTCTTGCAATGTTCTTCTTAAGAGTTTTAGCAAATAAATGAAACTCCTACTGTGTTTTAATCCTCTTTTAAACACAATTCCCCCACCATTTCAATTTTCCCCCACCATGTTGTTTAAACAAAAAACCAAACTTCCACTTTTGCATTCACATTATTGTCTTTTAGAAATTTAATAAATTGTGAGCTGGATGACGATATTTGCCTGTTTGATAAATAATCTTTCACCACCTGTTCATCTTTCCCTTCTAATATGTAGCAAAACACTTTCATCAAACTTCCATCATCTTCTTTTGATCTTATAAAGTTTGCAACAAATGTCCATTCTTCATCGAGAATCTTAAAAGTTTTTATTTCCATGTTAAAAGACATCTTTACTCGAGTTATTCTGTGACAGTAATGAAATCAACCTTTACCAAACAACATTTATAACCAATACCCCCACTACTTTTTCCCCCACTACTTTTTCCCCCCACTACTTTTTCCCCCACTTTTTGTTAGACCTCCCCTCCATACCGTTACTCTAGTATGTTCTACACCTAATAAATTTACATAAGACCTGTGCACAGATTGTGCATCTTTCCCGCATAGCTTCAAATCTTATTAGTGGTGCTTTAACACGATGGTCAACGTACCCTCCTTCAAGTTCAAATTCGTCCCAATCATCTATAGCCACTCGTGCACAATCTGGACAAAGCTGGGTCCCATCTGCAAATTTATAAGCAACAATAATGCCGAATCCATAATGTTCTCTTCGATACTCGTGTATTGCATTTCTAACCGTATTGGGAATAAGACATTCTCCTGATCTTATTATGTGATGAAATAAAAAGTCACCACAAATTATTTTTCTCAAACAAATAACAAAAAGACTCTCCATCGTGTTGTAGATGAGAGTAACATTCGTACTAAACTGTTTTACTGCCTACCGCCCGCTTAAATAACTTATCCCCACTACTACTTTCTAGGTCAAGGTCAAACAATATTAACGCGAGAACGGGGAATAGAGCACTAAGTGACATGTTATTCCATTGCCACAAAGTGATCTATTCCCCGCTCTCTATTCTACCTCTACTTTTTTTACATTTTTAATTTTATTGTTTTTTTTTTAACATTTTATGTTTTTTTTTTTTAACTTAAAATCCTATAATTTCATTTCCTTCTTCTTCGCCTTCTTTAACCACACCTTTGTTACTACACACATTTTTCAAACGTAACAGTTCTTTCTTCATTTTATTGTTTTCATTTTCCAATTGTTTAATTTTTGATTTTTTTTCTTCCAATAGTAGTTTTAGATATTTAATGTAACTACCGGCTACGTGGACAGTTTTCATTCGGTTTTCTCCAAGTCGCATTCCGGGAATTTGAAATTGAAGTCTGTGATATTCCATGTTGATATTAGCCTGGGTTTGTCTTGATTGTTCACTTCTTCTCCTTCTGGTCTCCTCTTCTGCATCAGAGGTAAGCGTATGATACAAAATTGGACGTTGCATCGTAGTCGGCTGCTATTGTAAAAATAAAACTAAATTCAGTCCAACATCACATTTATCCCCTTTCCCCCACCACTTTACCGGTTGTCCCAAAAATGACGAATACATATTTCAACGGTCACGCTAGCACCATTTGTAACAAGATGGTTATAAAGAAAATAAGGATAGTCACAAGATTTAAGATCTTCATTTGCCAACATGAAATCAAATGCTAATTTCCTTGAATATTCATTATGAAATTTTTCATGAACACTAATTAGAATTCCAGCCTTTTCAAACTTATAACCAATGTCTGGGATTTTCTTACAATCATCTATGTCCAGAATTGGAAAATAATATGTGAAGGAGTTCACCGGTGGTACCCACACTCTATCACACTCTTCACAAAACACTTTGTACATTCTCGCTCGCTCATCCATTTTGAAATGATTTTTACTCATGCCAGACTACCGTTTAAATAGCCTACTACCTCATCTTTCCCCCCACCATTTTTATTCCAAATTTGTTTCCTCATGTTGCGGAGTATCAATAACATGGGCAGCGGCATTCCAGAGTTGTGACTGCTGTTCTTCTTCACCTTCAGATTCTGTTAATTCTTCCGGTTGGTGCATAAAGGATACATTTGAATTTGAAGCGGGTCCAATATCATTGTTCATTTGTTCATTTAAATTTAAAAATTCTCCAACTATTTCTTCCAAAAACTGTCCAAACGTAATATTTACCTCTTGCTCTACTTCTTCATCTTCTGCCATCTCACGATCTATAACAATTTCAGTGATGTAATAAAAGTGGTATCTCTCGGAGACATGGTTTAAAAAAAAAGAACATGTGGCTCCAGTAACAGTTACACGAAAAATGAACAGGATTGTGTGGAACCCTCGCTTATATAGGAGACTGGAAAGGGGGGGGGGTTAAGTCAATTATAAAAATTTGTAACTTGCCTTGCTCTAATTACTCTTCCGCAGACAGCTTGTATTGCATTGCAACCACTTCCACCTCTATCTTCATGCCTTCTACAAGATTACGTACGTGCAGCATCCATGGAAACAGTATTTCTAAAACTTCAATCCTTACTCGACATGCACACAATACTTTGTACGCATCACGACGGTACACAAACACACTAACCCCCATGCCCATATCCCTCATTATGTTTTGTTCAATTTTCAAAAATAACCTATACAATAGCGGCCAAACTTCTGTGTGCTCAGCAAAAAACGAATCCAGTCTCTTATACATGTTTAACGTATAGCAACAAGACAAATAATGAGCAAACACATGTGATAGCTGCTTTTATAACGTTCGCCAGTACAGTAAAAATTTGGGGGGGGGATATGATTTTTTAGTGGGATGTTAAAAATTAGTAGTTTAAAACCAAAGCCGAAAAGTAATGATTAAACCCTATATTTTCTTCTAATTGCAAATACTCCACATATGCCTCCGCCCATAGCCATAACAGATCAATGTTACGCCAATATACACCAAAGGTGGGTCTATCATCAACTAAAATTGGAGATGCTATGTTCACTAATCTTCCGTTTTCTATCCATGTCATAGCTTCAATTACAAACCTTCCTATAATATCCATTGGAGAATTAATATCCAAAAATATTCTTGTAACAACATTTTCACTTAACAAGGGCACTTCAATTTCTTCATTGTTTTCTTCGTCGTTTTCTTCGTCCACCTCCAATACTTCTCCAATCTTTGTACATTTGTTATAAAATATTGGAACATCTCGGGGAGACATGTTCGCTCTAACTATTATTAGCAAGGAATGGCTCCAACACAAACCGCCACACTCTTATATAGCCAAGTCAATGAAAAATCAGTGGGGGGGGGGGGTTCAAGTTCAAGGTCACACAGGAGTTTGACTTATGTAGTGACCACTCATGACTAATCTTGCGTATGAATCTTACAATTCATACGCCTAATCTGTGTATTAGGTGGCCCTGAAAAGGACCGTTTTTTTTCGGGTTTTCACAAACCCCTCCTTAGACTAACGTGATGTTAAACCAGTTATTATGCTCTTCATTCCCCCTGAACTCATTAAACGACTCCCCCCATTGCCAGATGAATTCGGCAGTGTCCGGCGTAATGTACACAATCGGGCTTCCAAGGAACAACATTGGAGATATAATCACGATTGTTTTGCCCGACTCCAACCAATGTACTGCTTCCCAGATGTACGGGTCAATAGTGTCGTCCGGTTCAAGTTTTATACATCTAAGTTTTTCATCAATCAGTTGTTCTTCTTCTTCTTCATCCGATGTCTGTTCTTCTTCCTCTTCCTCTATTTCCAAAACTTCTTCGGACTCAGTACATTTGTTGTAAAATGATGCACCATCCAGTGGAGCCATGTTCGCTGTACAGTGGGTAGGCGAGCAATGTTCCAACAGCAGGTGTGCGACTGTTTATTGAAAGTAGGTCAATGCAAAATAAGAGAAAGTTGGCAGGGGAAGGATGTTTGTGACGTACGCCGGGGGGGGGGGGGTTCCGGTTCCGGTCGGGGGGGGGGGTTCGTCAATGTCAAGGTCATATGAAAGTAGGTCACGGGACTTAGAGCGGCCAAAAAATAATGGGAGAGAAACGCAGCGCACTTATCATAGCGCTGGTTTCTCTCCCATTATTTTTTGCCAACAATTTGGAATTTGGAAAAAAGCTAAGATTTTCTAATAATTACTTCGCCCCCACCTAGTCCAACCATCCTCACCTTTGAAGAGAAAGTCTTTCGCATCAAGTGTATTGATCGCTTTTTTGGTTCTTAGAGGTACGGAGAGCTTTATTACCCACTTATAGCCGTTACACCCTATTACAATTCTATTGCTCTTATCCGTTCTACTTACAAAAAAGTACCTCAAACCTTCCTTCAATCTCTTCAACCTGGTGGGAGGGTAAGACTTGTGGGAGACCACAGTCAGTTGTGGCGCAGAAATGTGTTTCACGACATGTAAACGGCAATACTTTTCGTTTAAAACACATTTCTTACCACAAACTGATCCTTTTTTAAGACCCTTACAGAGCACTTCAGGACATTTACGCGGATTTTTAAATGCCCTGCGTCGCTCTTTCATTAATAATTGATAACGCTCTGAAGGAGCAATTTTGAAAAGCTTCTTTTTTCGCTCTAAAACAGGAATGATAGGACGAGGAGGGGTAGATTCAGAAATAGGGGTGATTAGTGGTGGCAAGGAAATATAAGGACGAATAAAATTGAGAAGTGAAGGTGTATCAGGACGAAGAGGCTCAACAGTTCTTGCCACATCCGTCACTTTCTTCTGCGGTGGTGGTGCCATTACTGCAGATCCATCTTCTGACGGCTGCTCCTCATGGATTGGTGACGGAGGTGGGGAGAAGATGCTCCCAAGAACTGTCATCGCTTGCAGAAGAATGTTGGCCGGAGCTGGACTTCTGGATGTGGAAGGTGGTGTCTCCATCTGCTGCAGCATGTGCTCCGGCACATTCTTCAAACGGAGTCTCTTCGCTGGTGCGACAGGTGGTGAAGTGGTAGTGGTGCTGGTAGTGTTGGCAGTGGTACTGGAAGTAGACGACATGGCTCTGATGCGGCAGCGTTGGCGGCTGGAATCAGAATAAACAGACCCGTTAGTCGGCCTCGCTTAAATAATCACACAGCACACGCAACAAGTGAAAGTGACCTCGGGGGGGGGGGGGGTTATGCATGAGTGAATTGAGGTCAAGGTCACCAAAAAATAATAATGATCCAAGGTGATGGAGGCGGCCAGGACCGTCTCCACCACCCTGTGTTCCTCAAACACTCCCAATCCCAACCCAAAAAGTTACGTCTTGCTAGGGATCCCGATTTTTGGCCCGCACGCACGTGGCGATCCAGTTTGGTAGTCTGTGATACGGGCGGCCAGCCTCGGGCCTGGGCACTGGACTTGACCATTCCAATTTTACAATAGGGACTCTGGAACAGGTAATGCAAGACGCAACTCTAACCTCCCACCCTTAATCTAAACCCACCCAATCATATTTTTGCCTGACCAAAATCAAAAACAAAAATCAAAAACAATAAAAATATGCGCTGCCTAAGGCACAACGCGCATGTCCCACCCATATTTAATGAAGTTCAATCGAACTTCTTTAATTTACATTTACATTTTAATTTAATCTACCCATCCTAACAGCTAGCTGTGGAATATAAAAAATTATTAGTACACAGATGAACACAGACATGGACACACACACACAATAACCCAATACTTAAAATTAAAAAACACATTTCTTAAACATAAATAATACCATAACACACCTTAATGCTAACATCGCAATGCGCAAGTTAAACCTTACAACTAACACATCTTAAGACTAAAACCAAATAACGCTTTGCATAAAAACCATAGACACACACACACACAGACACAACAAATATTAAATAGTAATAGCCTAACAACAAGAGTAACTCAAATATATATCGGCCGCTTATACATTTGAGCTGCCCTCTGAGTTGGGTCGGACTGCCGCGTCCGGAGTTCCGAGCCCAACTGCGGCGGCAATAGTCGTCGGGGTGGTTCTCGGTTCGCAGAGTGGTGGGGGCAGCGGTAGGGGTTTAAGGGGGGTATGGAACCTTCCAGCAACGTCAATGGAAAATTCCAAACGGATGTGCTTTGTTACATGTGGGTCGGGCAAAACGCAGGTGGAGCCTTGTATCTCTCAATTTGCATTAGATAACATCAAATTACATCCGCTGACAAGTAGGAGCCTTGTACCTCTCGATTTGCATTTGATAGCATCAAATTACATCCGCAGCTTTCCCCATCGCGTAACAGCATAATTATCGTCGATTGTTATCCACCCTCTTCCGACGCTTAATTATAGTTGCAACGGAAGTAAACCTCCGGTACACGCAACTTGTTTTTAACATACAATAGACTATTGTTTGCAAATGCACACATAATCCTTGGCCTGGTCGGTACTTCTTACACGCTACACCTAAGACGTTGTGACGTCAGAGGGGGGGGGGGGTTCCGGTTCCGGTCCGGAAGGGGGGGGGTCATGCATGAGTAACCATCCGCGTGCATATAAACGAAGGAAAGCTCGCGCGCCGCCCATATAGAGGGCTGGCACCCCAGCGGTAAACAACAAATCCGTGAGTTTATAGCACATAGTACTATAACATATGATTTATTTTTAACACTTAACATTTTAATTTTTTTTACACTATTTCTTAACACTACAACAATCATTTTATAAATCACACTTTTATTTTCGCGTCTATTTTCCATTTTTGTTTTAACTAAATATGCTAATTAACATCGCGTGCAGGCAACTCACACTGATTAATTGCAGGTTCCATTCTTACACACCTGTTTCCTCCTTACTATGCAAATTACTCTCTTACTTTAGCGACACTTAAACTCTAACCGCTACTTCTCGGTCATATTAATATAGTTAGTGCTACGCTATAGGATTTACCTGTGCAATGGTGCACGCGATGTTTCCTGCACATCTGCAGGTAATACACCTTACACCCGTCTACTATTATACTTATTGCTACATTACACGAGACATTTCTTGCACGCCTGCAGATAATACACTTGCTAACCGTCTACTATTATAATTATTGCTACAGTACAAGAGACATTTCTTGCTCACCTGCAGGTTATACACTTTACAACCGGCTACTATTATAGTTATCACTACACCATAAGATTAAGCCGTACACATGGCTAATGCAATCCTACTTCATCGTGCACGGAGCATTTCTTGCACACCTGCACCTTATACACTTTACTACCGTCTAATATTACAATTATTGCTATGATACGGTAGTTACCTGTTCAATCACAGTTGCGGCCCCACTTGCTTATCCACAGGCCGATACTCGCAATCCTACAACTGAATAATTAATTAATTAACTTCCGCTATTACCGATACTTTTCTTAAACTATCCGTCTCTTCCTCCGACTCTTGTGACCGTAGCCGCGGCCGACTGACAAATAACCGAGTTCCCGCAAACCTCGCTCTTTTATGCGGTTTTCTCGGGGAGGGGGTTGGAGAGGGTTGGAGGCGCGTCGCACGTGACTCATCGATCGCATAAAAAGGGGGGTTGCCGCCGCGCGCGTGCCATTTCGGTGGCGGCATCGGTCGGGTGAGGTACTATCCGTAGGTCTCTGACGCTTTTATAACTAACGCTTATTACTTTAAAATGTGTTTCCGCTTTATATGCTAATTAGTTTCTATATATTCAGACACAATCGCGGCCGCTGACCATTTGCCGGCTTACTCTCAAGCGGTTCACATGTAAAATCATGGCTTCCCACACTTTACAGCTGAAACTTTTGCGCACAAAACATATTTTACAACAGCATTCTACACCTGCAGTTTCAAAACCGCGTAGTACGGTGGCTAGACTTAAAAAACGGTTCAGGTTTCACCCGTTGTATTTTGCACCACCTCAACTTGACAACGCTTGCACTATTGATACTATTCTACAGACAGTCTTGACTGAAATGGTGAAGTACCAACATTTCCCTCTTGTCACGCCTATTGACGGCCCCGTCCAATTCTTCTTCTTCACCGTTTTACCGGGTCTATATTATCGGACATCCTCCGACTCGTGTCTCATTGCGCTCTATCGCCTCACACGGTAAACACCTAAGGCCTCTCGTCTCTCTCTCTCACACTCTCTTGCAAGCATGGACACACAACAGGGTTCACCGGTGCAGTCCCCTGACGTGACTTCCACTACGGATACTACTGCACGTCCGACAGACGGTTCCTCCACGCCTACAACGAACGCCGGCTCCCGCCCGGTACAGAGCGATGCGGTGACCACTACTACTGCAAACGACGTGGAGGCTATTCTACGATCACTGATGGGGTTCGATTAAAATAAATAAACGAAAAAATAAAAAACAACCCCTCCCTCGGCCCGCCCGCTCCCGCTCCGATCCGACCCGTCCCGAGTCCCCGCCCCGACTGAGCCCCTGCGGCTCCCACTTTTTTAAAACTCCCTCCGGATGGCCTTGACCCACTTACAAAACACACCCATCACTGTCAACCACAACTGCCGGTTCGAACCGCTTGGCCTTGACCTGCGCCAGAACCGGCAAAACCCCACTACTGTTTAGGAATAAGATTAGTATTTTACTTACTCAGTAAATAAAAGTGGTAATTACTTTTATTTTTCTATTTGTTTCATTTTCAATCTATTCATGTAACAAGGTAGGATGAATTATATTTTTATGTTAGCCTCAATATTTATGCACATATTTGTGTTGATATTTATATAGTTTATGTATTGTTGATATTATTTCTGTTAAAGTTTTTTCATGTTTTCAACTTGTTAAGTTTCAAGATTTCTTGCTTTTGTTACATAGTTGTTAGTTGTTTAGTATTGTGTTAGTTTTGTTCTATTTTTATTGCCAAAAATTATGCACTGTAAACCCATCCCTACCCTAAAAAAATGATGAAGTATGAATTAAAACATAAAAAATATTAATATGTGTTAAAATGGAAAAAATAAGAAGTAATAATAATAAATAAATAAATTAATAAAATAATAACATTAATATTAGGGTATATGTACAAAAAAAAAAAAAAAAAAAAAAAAAAAAAAAAATGGGGTAGGTTGGAGAAAAATCACAGAAACCATGGAACTTATTAGTAGCCTCTAGCAAGTAGCCATTAGCCATTAATTATTTTTTGTACAATGTGATGTATTGGGTTCTTCCCGTTGAAATAAATAAATAAATGCACGGATTAAATAATGACTGAAATGATTAAATAAGGCTTGATCGATCATAAAGATAAATGAAATTGATTGTTTTCGGTGTAGTTAAAATATACACTTTAAACTATTTTACTAAGTACAAAGTGTTTGGGTAGCTGAGTGGTTATAGAGCTAGCTTTAGAACCCGAAGGTTGTTGTTTCAAACCTGAGAAAAGCTTTTTGAAGGTTTAAAACCATTGACCACATTGCTGTCTTTCTTTGTGAGAACATAACCGTGAGAAAATACAAGAAAATAAAAGCCTCCTCACAGGAAGGCGACAGATCTTTGTTCGTATGAAAACAATTCAGAGAGCCATGATTATTTATCCACAAGAATACAATAGAGTGTGAGAAGAAGGCAATGAATTAATTTTAGTCGAATAAAAAAGAAGACAATGACACGTCTTTTTGGTGTTGATCTTGACCTAGGACCATATGGGATCAGTTGTTGCCGACGATCTTATTCTGAACTGGGATGGAAAAAAACGTAAATATGTGGCTACATCACAAGGAAAATCAATTTTGCTAGAATCACAGAATATTTAATCATTTATTCAATCGATTCTCCATGTTTTGGCAGCAATTGAGAACATACATCACGTATTAAGTCATTTTGGAGAGTAGAGTACGTTACAACATGATAATAATTCAGAAGTTGTCTGAATAAAAAAAATGAATAAATTTGATAAATTTTTAAATAGCTTACACTGATACACTCTATGGAATTTATTTTAGGGTGTATTTGACTGAAGAGTAGGTGAAATTGATCATATGAGGTATTATGACGTATATTTTAAGCCTATCTTTTTTACTGACAGGAACTGTTTCATTTGGCATAATTATTCAGTAGTACAAATTAGAATACGACATCTCAAATTAAACATTTGCTGCTCATTGCAAATAATCTCACGTGACGTTTTTCGTTTAAACTGACGGTGCTTTCAAGAAAAGCGTCTGCTGAATTCCGTTACTTTGCTCTGAAATGCCGAGCTATCAAGCCGCGAGTTATCAGCTGAGATAGCAACCAGCTGATTGGAGCAGACGATCAGGTGACTTGCCCCTTGAATGGCGGCAGAAGAACAGCTGATTTGCACCGGTAATCGCTCGCCTGACCTTGATGATCAACTGTTGCGCTACTGATTCACTGACGTATTTATAGGTAGACACTTTTAACTTGATCCATTTCATTGGCTAAAGACGAGAACATAGAAAGAATTATCAATTATATGGTAACCACTCAATAATAAATACAGCTATAATTTGCAAAAATCTTTGCACTGCATTTTTTATTCTGCCTTATTCGTCAGTCTCTGAGGTGAACTTGGTAACCCAATGAAAAAGATAGAGACTGATTGATTTACAAATAAGAAAAGAGTTCCTAAGTGGGAAATGTAGTAAACGTTTAATGACTACACTGTTATACAGGTAGAGGAGGTGATTAGAATACTGGAATGTCTTCATTAGGAGGAAGAAGAAGCGGTCACCAGCCTCCAACATTTACACCTCTAGAATGAAAACTAACCATGGTCTCTCTTCAATAAGGCTTGTTTTTCTTAAATGTTTTGCAGAAATGTAAACAAACATTAGCAGTTAAAATAGGCTACAACATAAGATCGATATGTAAAAGATTTTAACATTGTTATTGTTAAAAACCCTTTTAAACTCTTATCTCACAGTTGATTATTCTGGTTTGCGAGTTCAAACCCATTGATAGTCCAGATATAACATATGGTTTTATTTCCAAAAATGTTATACAGGTACTTGTTAGTTATATGTAAGCCACTATTTTCTGTAAGGTTGGTTTGAACTGAGATTTAAAAAACATCAATTGTAAAAGGACTTTTTTTCTGAAAATTGTGTGAAAATTACACGTTTCTAAGTTTTACGGTTTTTGAGTTCTCCTTGCTTAAAGTTAACTATGTAATTCCTGGGTCGCTGCAATGATCGCGGCGAACGCCTTGACGCTGGGTTAGTTACACGTACTAAGTCAAATTTACAAGCTATCACGTTTTTTTTTTTCTTTAGTTAGTGAAAGTAACTCTGACCTTTATATTTATAAAAAATATAACCTGACCGCTGCAGCGCGCTGTAAACTTGGCAAAGAGCGTGTAGGCCAGGTGCCGAGGCCACGCACGGGGAGAGATGCGTTCGCCTCGATCATCAGTGACATGACTGATTTTATGCAAGTAGTACTCAAAAACAGTAAAACTTAATCATGAAATTTGCACACAATGCTCATAAAATAGTCTTCTTTCAATTGATGTTTTTTTTTTTTTTTAAGACCCCAGTTCAAAATAACGTAGCCTAAAAAGTAGCTCGCTTGTATAACAAATACGTACCTTTATACATATTGACATGGCAATTATTCTTTTAAAAGTTAATAAATATCTAATTTTTTCTTGGCAATATTAAGAAGTGTAAATTCCAAATATGACTCTTTCTGGAAGGTGGAATGAGATACAACTGCCTAAATTGTTTGTGTGTTTTTTTCATTGTACATATTTCAAAATCTTTTGACACTGACTTCCAAACACCCTGTATAATCAATATCGAAGGTTCACATCACTATATCACTAACTTATACTGACTCAAGTGCTCTGCACCGCAGAATTTATTTTATTATTCTTAAACCATGGTGGCTGGCTGAATGAGCCATACGATATATATATACTATATCACTATCTTGAGACAGGGGCCTCACATAGTGAGTATTTTAACCTGAATATGAATGAGAGATGAGTGTAGGATGATCTTTGCGCGATCTTGTAGTCTTGTTCCTGACTATGTGTTATGTTGGTATCAGAAAAATTGACGTGTATTGAAAAGAAACTTTTTCCAAACATTTATATGTATTGAAAAAACACTTTTTTCTCTCATTTGGGTACCTTGCAACTTTAATCTATCACTGTCCCGAATCCTAGGTCTCACCATGCCTAAAACCGTTATAACACCATATAACCTCTCTAAAAACGTTTTGAGCAAAATAAATTAGTGCAAAAACCTAATATAAGTTTCCAGTATCGTACATCTGTTATACACTTCCAAAATACAGTGTTTGATATTTTGGAATGTTCTGCACCCTATGTCCCTTGACACAACATACGAAGGCATAAAGGAAGTAAGGGATATACGTGGGGATGTCATATTCATCCACTGATAAGACATGATCGTTTGACTAATAGATAACTGACTGATAATGACACCGGAGGGTTGTATGAGGGGGGGGGGGTAGGGTCGGGGTGGAGAAGTATGATTGAAGGGAAAAAGGGGAGCTAATTGGCCATGGGTTTTGGGCACCCTTCATTGATGAAAGGGAATTTCCTATTTGTTTGGGATTCTGTGGTCCCAAAGACTAAATATTCACGAGAAAGAATGTTCGTGTAGACAAAGATGTATTGTATAAAGAGTGAATGGCTCTAGAAAGGTGAAGGAAAAACAAGCATAAAGGCAATGTTTATAATAGTAATCCATAGTAAAAAAGAGCTAAGTTTACCTTACTGTTCGTTTATATACACAATAACGTACTTGGCCGAAGCCATAGTAGGCCTAACAGAACCAATAACACTAAGGGAAGAATGCAAGAAAATAGCAGAAACTAATCAGGATTACTTTGGTAATTAACTTTTGTTTCGCTTTAAATTTAAATTTCCAACTATTTGTCTTTACTAAGAATATATACTGAACCCTCAAAAGTCAGATAACTGTCTAGTTACCATTACAGTGTTTCATATTCTATTAAAGTCAAATTAAAACCCAAACTCAAAACAAGTTTAAAAAGATAAGAAGAATAAAAAATATGAATGTTAACAAACTTACTTTCTGTGAAAGAGAATTGCCATAGAACACAACAAATCAGAATATCGGTCCTCCTCAAAGGATCGGAGTGCTATAATGAATCTGCCGCTTAACAGGGAACCGGGCAGTAAAGAAGCAATAAACCCAGGACGAAATGTTCGGAATAATCAGTTTCACCAAATTTGAGTGAGCCGTTAAACCTCTTGTTCATGACGTCGTCGGCTGTCGTGTGCAGAGACTGGTGGAATTCAAATACCCCCGTCGCAGCAGACCTGCGTACTTAGCGAATTTCCAATGGCAATCTTTACATAAGTGTACATAACACATTTAAACACACACTATAAGTCTTAACATATGTGTGATATCAAATTTCATGATGATCAAACATTTTTTTTTCGATACCGATCTTACTGGTTAACATCGATACAAACGGCAGCTCCCATGAAAACGACGGTAATAGCTTATTTCTAAAGGAAATTCGCTAATATCTCGGTAACCAGTGGACGTAGAGCAATAATTAAACATACCAAATTGTTTGTTTTTTCGAGCTGAATCTAATGGTATACACTAAAACATAATCAAATAAAAATTACTATGAGAAAAGTGGAAAAAACCCACTTTTGAGGGGTAAAATCCCCCACTTTCCCTACTGAAGTTGGGCCGATATTACTGGTTAACGAACTCATCCAAGAGATTCTAACTTTACATGCCTGTACCAAATTTCATGATGATCAGACGATTTTTGCACTAGTTATCGTGTTCACAAGCACTATAAAATTGAAAATTCTATTTCCCATATAAGCCCATGTTAAATTTTTTTAGTAAATCGTCATTTGAGCAGTTTTAAATGTGTTACCGACAAATAATCACTACGTATCCAGAAAGTACACATAAAAAGCCACAATATAATATATATAATTATGTAATCGCAGAGGTGTCCCTACATCGATACAAACGGCAGCTCCCATGAAAACGACGGTAATAGCTTATTTCTAAAGGAAATTCGCTAATAATCAAAAATAGCTTTACTGGAAATGGTTTTATGATGGTTTTTACCTTACATATGTGTTATTTCAGCAAAAACTTAAAACTTGATTATAATAAATTGGCTTTAAATTTCTTATCAGTTTTTTTGTATTCATTTCGATATTTGTTAATGTAGCACGTTATGTCTTTCCGGAAATAACATGTAATGTACTATCTAACAACTAGTCGAAGTTAGGTAGTTACAAGAATGGGTTTGGGACCGTTCCTTGCAAAACGTTAATTATGCCAATGTCGTAGAAACACACACAAAAAAATAAATAAATGTTAAAAAAAGTAGTTCTGTAACAAATTTTAAAAGGCTGAAATTGTAGATACAGTAAATCAAACCATCATCAAGGTTTACGACGGTAGAGGATTCGAGCGTTATGTATTCGGTAGGAATTTTTCTAACAACCTAATGGGTTTATTTGCCTAAAAGTGAAGTTGGTTTAGGAAAGAACACTGAGGTTGTTTACTGGGGGATATATCACATTCATTATAAATATATGGTTTCTATGGTGTGGAATCTTTTGTCAACGGAAAGCGGAGTCAGCTCAACCTATAAAATGACATTAACTCATAGAGTTGGGCGAAAATGTATAACTAATGAATCTATATTTTCATTACTTCTACATTGTGGTGGAGGAAGAAAACATGCCCAAAACTGGATTTACCATCCAAGGAATTTTACAATGAACAACAGAATCGCTGTTTTAACATAGTTTTCACATAAATCAAATAGAGAAAAACTGTGATTAAAACAGCATTTCCGCCCTTAACATTTAAGGTTGGATCAATTGGACATTCACGTTGCAGAAAAAATAAGCTCAATTTTAATAAATAAAAAATATTAAGTAGATAACTATACTCTTCAACGCGAAAAGCCATCTGCAGGTAGGAGCTGGCTGGGCATTCTTAGCTATGCTATTTAGCAAAACATAGTAGAACAATTATTATTTCAAAGTTTTTCACCATTTGATCGGTGGAAAACCTTTAATTACACTACT